>JAWNOO010000119.1:0-10069 GCA_035045905.1 Drosophila anomelani | reverse complement strand
TGAATTTAAAATTATAGATAGGCAGTCCGAGTCCTGAGCAAGACCATCACCCCCGTTGCCGACGAGCCGAAGCCGGATAAATATCTAGCGTGCGCTCAGGTCTCGAGCAAACAGCTTGCCTGGAGTAGTTATTGGTTTTGTGAGTGTGGCGGCTCGTTACATCTATAAATAATATAACTTATAATTAATAATTTTAATAAGATTGGCGCCCAAACGTGTTGGCCACATATTTGTTTTATGTGACTCACGCACACACTCAAGAATAAGGGTAAAATTTTCTTTCAGCTATGGGGAGGGCTAAGACTAGGTGTTGTGGACAGGTAGTCGCTAAGCCAAGGTTTCTCCAGGTGTTAGGAAGTAGTTGTTTAATTCCACTCGCAGTTGTTCGGAAGCATAGGAATACGGAAGAAGATGAGTCAGATTTGAAGCGTCTAGCCGGCCGCAGACGACAATTGAGGGTTAGGAAATAGACAGACTTGTGTATACTCTACACCGTGCTGCCCGAGTCAGTGCATATCAGACGCATAGGACTAGCAGGTGCGTTTGCTTTCTGAAGCGAGCATCTGACCACGGATGATAGGCAGTTACAAAGGGGCACAACAAATGCCACATGGGTTTACTAGTGTTGTTATCACTGGCCCTTTCAGGATTACTGAGCGTTTATCTTTCGGAAGAGAAACTCAGACCACGGATGATAGCAGATGAAGTGAACCCAACATTGACGGAAGAGTAGAAGCGCCAGCCGCTTGGACTGCAGACAGCGAAGCTTTCGTCTGACCACGGCAATGCGTTTGTTGTTGTTGTTGTTGTTATTGGCAAATATCAATAAACAACGATCGTCAATTTTTTTTTCCAATTCTCTTTTGTGCTAATCGAACCTATTGATGTATACAAGTGCACTTCTAATCACAAGCATTGCTATGCTTGCTGGCCTAACTTATGTTATTGATTTTTGATTGTCGATTTTGTTTTCTGTTTTGAATTGTTTTGCGAAGCAGAAGTTCGTTTGATTTTATTTTAAATTTTCATTTTTTATTTACCTTTTTATCTATATTTATTGGTTTATGAATATTTCTTTTAAAACCTTTTTGTATCACTATCTGTTTAAGCATTTATTGGAAGAAGTAGGGATCAGATTTCGAGCTATATTACATTGTGGAACTTGTCGGAGACAAATAGGTTCCATCGCGTTTTGGGGTTCGAAACTTGGATAAAATTGTTTGTGTATTTATGGTCAAGTTTTATTTTCGTTTTAAATTTTAATTTCATTAGGATATAGGATCTAAATTTAACGCTTCCTTAAGATTTCCAAATTTTATATTTTATCCTTGGGCTTAACACGTGGTGGTCCTGAATTTATAATTTGACTGCGGCTAAAGTACAAAGGCTAGAAAAGATCAGGAACCATGGATACAGATGCTTCGGGATCTCAGAAATGCACGCTCTGCGACAAGACCTTGTCGCCGGACCCGATAAAACGCGGAAATTGTGGTCATGTATTCCACAGGGAATGCGCGGACGCATTGGTCAGGAAGCAGGGCAGGTGCCCGGGTTGTGATACCAAGGGGAACACACTCCAAGGCAAAAACCCCAGCTCCGGAGAAGCAAGCGGCAGGCAGCATTGATGCAGAGGCGATCAGTAGCATTGTAGCGCAACAACTGGAGGCGCTGCAGCATAGTATGCTAGTCAAGCTGACCGAACAGATGGGGCAAATAATTCAGGCAAATTTCACGGCACAGGTGCAGGAGCCACCGAGGGCAAATGAATCTGTCCATAACTTTGGAACGCAGTCTGTGGCAGGCGATATAGATATCCCAGATAGGCCCCCATCAGCGTTTTCTAGTTCCGATTTGAGTAGTCGTCCGGATAAGGTCGGACAGATCATTAGCAGTTGGAAGCTACGTTTCAATGGGACTCCTGACGGACTAAGTGGAGACAAATTTTTGTATCGAGTGGAGGCGCTAACACGCCAAACACTTAACTCAAGGTTTGATTTAGTTTGCGGCAACGCCAGCGTTCTATTTGAGGGGCAAGCGCGAGAATTTTATTGGCGCTTTCATAAAAATTCAGATAGCTCTAGGTGGGAATTGCTTACTGAGGCTTTACGTAAGCAGTTCCGAGATACGCGCACGGATGTGGATCTAAGAGAATCTATCCGAGATAGGAAGCAGAAAGAGCGAGAATGTTTTGATTCGTTTTATGATGCCGTGGTACAAATCTCAGACTTCATTTGAAGATTCCTATGCCTGAGAGAGATCTCGTCGAGACTCTTCGCCGGAACTTGCGTCCGGAAATAAGGCACGAACTGTTGAATGTGAGCATAGATTCGGTTCAGCAGCTTCGGGATATCTGCAGGCGTAGGGAGGGCTTCCTTGAGGATGTGAAGCGGACATATGGGTATCAAACACAACAGCACCTTTTAGAAAGCAAGTATCTGAACTTGTGCAGGAGTATCTTTCGGATGACACGGCTGAATTTTCTGATGTAGAGCAAGTAGCAGAAGTAGATGCTCTAGCGTTGATATGTTGGAACTGTAGGAAGGAAGGGCACCGGTATCAAGATTGTGAGGAGAAAGGAAAAGATTTTTTGTTACGGTTGTGGTGGCCCTAATTCATACAAGCCATCCTGCAACAAATGCCAAAAAAACGCTGAAGATGAACACACGACCCCGACAACAGTCGTGTGTTCTCCGAAACAAGCCAGCGCATCCCGATGTCAATCAGTAATCAGCATAGACGAGGCAGTTACTGACGCGACTGTTTTCTGGCCACAGCAATTGCAAGGCAAATTAACACCGGATGTATCAACAAACCCAGCTAGGACTCAATCGCGAAATGCGAAAAGGACCAGGGATTTTTGGCGAGCAGCGGAGACAATAAACGCTAGTAGACACAAAAGCATGGATAGGCGGCCGTACGCAGAGGTGCGGATTTTAGATAAATCGGTACTCGGTCTATTAGATACTGGTGCATCCATGAGTGCCGTAGGCGGGAATTTGGCCGATCAAATTATCAGACAGAAAATGCCGTTTAAGAGGGTGGAAAAGGCTTCTACCATAAATACAGCCGATGGTCAACAGCAAAAAGTGATAGGTCGGTTTAGAACTCCGATTCAGTATGAGGAAAAGATACAGGAGCTGGATTTATACATCATTCCTTCACTGAGTCAGGATTTGTATCTAGGTATCGACTTTTGGACCAATTTTGACCTATTGCCCCCGGAAATGAGCATAAATGAAATAGCCAACGATGCTCATGTTTTGTCTGACATCCAGCTAGCTAAATTGCAGGCAGTCATCGATCAGTTTCCATCACTTGCGGTTTTAGGATTCAGGGAAAACGAGTATGCTGTCTCATTCCATCGATGTTGGAGAGGCTAAGCCCGTGAAGCAAAGACATTTTCCTGTTTCGCCAGCTGTGGAAAAATTGCTTTACGAGGAAGTCAATCGTATGATTCAGCTTGGCGTGATTGAGGAATCGGACAGTCCTTGGTCTTCGCCCGTTGTATTAGTGCAGAAGCCTGGAAAGGTGCGACTTTGCCTTGACAGTAGGAAGGTGAACGCTGTGACCAAAAAAGATGCATATCCTTTGCCACAAATTGATGCAATATTGAATCGTCTTCCCAAAGCAAATTTCATTTCTAGCTTGGATCTCAAAGATGCCTATTGGCAAATTCCATTGGATCCGCAATCGCGTGATAAAACAGCATTCACGATTCCTGGCAAGCCATTATACCAGTATAAGGTGATGCCCTTCGGTTTAACCAATGCTTCCCAAACAATGACTAGGTTGATGGATAAGGTGATTCCAGCGGAACTTAGAAATGAGGTCTTTGTGTATCTAGATGATCTCCTGATTGTCTCAGATAGCTTTGAGGGGCATTTAAGGGTCCTGAAAACTGTTTCCAGCCACATAAGGGCCGCTGGGTTAACATTGAATGTGGAAAAGAGTAAATTCTGCATGAAGAATGTCAAATATTTGGGTCACATTGTGGGCGAAGGAGTAGTTCGGACTGATCCAGAAAAAATATCTGCAATGACGGATTTTCCACTGCCAAGGTCTTTAAAAGCATTGAGAAGATTTCTCGGAATGGTCGGTTGGTACCGAAAGTTTATTAGCAACTTTGCAGCCGTTTCAGCTCCTTTGACAGATCTTTTAAAGCCTAGGCAGAAATTTGTAATGACTCCGGAAGGAGAAGAAGCATTCGCGAAGTTGAAGGAGATGCTTTGCTCTGCTCCAGTTCTTCGTAGTCCAGATTTCAGCAAGCCATTTTATATTCATTGCGACGCTAGCAACTCCGGAGTTGGAGGAGTGTTAGTGCAGAAGTCTGAGAGTGGGGAAGAATGCCCAATAGCTTCTGTCTCCAAGAAACTGAATAAGGCTCAGAAGTCATACACTGTTAGTGAGAAGGAGTGTTTGGCAGCAATTATTTGCATAAAACGGTTTCGCGCTTATGTGGAGGGCCATGACTTTACGGTCATCACTGATCATGCGTCCCTTAAGTGGTTGATGTCCCAAACGGATTTGAATTCTAGGCTTGCTCGATGGGCGTTGAAACTTCAAGGCTTCACTTTCAAAAAAGAACACAGAAGTGGCAAGCTGAATGTGGTCCCTGATGCGCTATCACGAGTCAACGAGGAAGAGATAGCAGCAGTAGATGCAAGTCATGGGCTATTAGTAGATATGGATTCTGCACATTTTCACGATCCGGACTATGTAGAGTTGGTCGAAAAGGTTAAGGCTAATACCAGTAACCTTCCAGATTTGAAAGTAGCGGACGGATTTCTCTATAGGAAGACGGAGCATTTAATAGGTGACCCGACGCATGACAACTTTTGTTGGAAGCTATGGATTCCTGCTAACTTGGTGCCGGAAGTTCTTAGGAAAGCTCACGATGACCCTTTAGCTTCGCATGGAGGGGTCCATAAAACTCTAGAGAGATTGAGGAGATATTATTACTGGCCAAAATTGGTGAAGGATGTAAGAGAGTATATTCAGGCATGCGATATCTGCAAGATGACCAAGGCTCCCAACAGCACATTGAGGCCACCCATGGGAGTAGCTCCGGAGTCCGCCAGGCCTTTCCAGAAACTGTATGTGGATTTTTTGGGCCCATATCCTAGGTCGAGGAGTGGAAATGTTGCTATATTCATTGTGTTAGACCATTTCAGCAAATTTGTTTTCTTAAAGGCGGTAAAGAAACTGACAGCCGATGTGGTTGTGAAGTATATGCAGCAGGATCTATTTCACACTTTTGGTGTCCCGGAAACCATTGTTTCAGACAATGGATCCCAGTTCAAATCGGAGTTGTTCCAGAAACTGTTGAGGGAATACAAGGTTGCGCATACCCTTACTGCAGTTTATTCGCCACAAGCTAATGCATCCGAGCGGGTGAATCGATCCGTAATAGCTGCCATACGATCGTATGTGCGCAGCGACCAGAAGGATTGGGACGAGCAGCTCAGTAGCATCTGCTGTGCTCTCAGATCAGCGGTTCATTCAAGTCTAGGCACTTCACCATATTACATGATTTTTGGGCAGCAGTTCATTGCATCTGGGGCAACGTACAAGTTGTTAAGGGCTCTTAATCTGCTTGAAGATAGGGTCTTTGGCATTCTCGAAGGAAGATTCCCTGGAACTTGTTCGTAGCAAAGCGTTAGAAGTAATGAAAAACCAATTCGAAAAGAATGAAAAAAGGTACAATTTGCGATCGAAGGAAGTATCTTTTAGTGAAGGCCAGGAAGTCTATAGAAGAAATTTTAAGCAGAGCAATTTCGCAGCTGGTTACAACGCGAAATTAGGTCCTTCTTTCGTGAAGGCAAGGATAAAGAAAAAGATTGGGCAGGTTTATTATGATCTCGAGGACTTGCAGGGGCGTTATGTTGGTAGGTTCCATGCCAAGGATATAAAACAGTAGCCTCGCAAGATGGGTTATCAGTCTTGGAGTGTTGAGCCCCAAGCCTGATCTTGTTAGGGGAATATTTTGTAGCGCTTGCTCGTCTACAGATACTTTTGCTAGCGCCATCTGTGGAGTGGTTATGTGTCGAGTAGCTGCAGGGCTACGACGGCTAGAAAGGGTAGAATTGGCATGGACGAATAGGGGAGAGAGTAACAGCAGCAAATGTCAACGGTCCCCCTTTCTCCTACTTTCTCATGGGGGTTACCGCCACTTTCCTGGCGTCATCTTCGGTCTTTTCCCATTTTGGTAGCTGAGGTGCATAGTTCATTTTCGACTCGTGTGCTAAAAATTAATAAAAAATAGTCGCGAGTGCCCAATACACAGTGCCAAAGGAAAGTTTTATTTTATCGGCTACTGAGCCGCTGGCGAAAGGTCAGCCAAGAAAAGGCCATAGGGCAAACATATAGTTATATCGGGTGTTGTTATAGCTGAGCTATCACTCGACGGCCCCAGGGAGGAGAGGGGCAAGCCAGATTGCAGCCGCAGCAGAGCATCTGGAGCTGGTGCTCCGCCGAGACGCCCTCACCCAGCGCAGCAGCACCATAAAAGGAAGCCAAAAAAAAAAAAAAAAAAGCAGCCCATAAAAAGGAGTCCGAGACCCAAAATCTCGCTACAGAGGGGTCATCTACAAGTAGGCAATTTCTTACCCTTGTCCCCCCCTTTTGTGAGCAGCCGGCCAAAGGTCGGAAATAAGCGATCGAGCTCCCAACGTCGGCCCGAGCGGCGATCGAGCTTTCGGTCTAGAGGCAGAGTAGGCAGGTACCAGCAGAGCGGTCCCTTTAGTTCCACTTATACCGCCGCCGTAGTTTCGCCGCCGGCGATTCGCCGCCGCAGATCCGCTGCCGCGGAAAACGCAGAGAAGAACAGAGCCGGGAAATCAATCCCGAGGTTTCTAAGAGGAGAGTTTCCGCGACCCGAAAATTCGGATGGAGAAGTGATATGTGAAGCCAGATGAATTTTTCTTTATTTAGTATAAGAGAGCAAATTAGTCAATAAGTTAGGTTGATGTCGAACAACAACAACATTACGCCAAGAAAAGAACATTTTGTGAATATTTAATAATCGTGCGGCAATCAGCCAAAGTTGAAGGATTAGTGTCCCGGATGTGGCATAAGGATTTATTGTAGGGCAAGCAATTGCAGTCGCCAATGAGTTTTCTGAACTTCGTATGACTTTCTCTTTTCGTGGTCCCCGTTTTATTATATTCTTTCTGCCTATGATTTCTTTTCCCCCTCCCCCTTACAGCTAGCATTTTCCGAGGAAAGCGCTTTCGCCGGTGGATGTAAGATTTTGGGTGAGTGTCGCCAAGAAGCGAAAATTTGGAAATTGGTTTTCTTCAAAAAAAAAATGAAATAAATAACAAACAGAAAATGGTAGAAATAATATTGAAACGGCAAACTAAAATTTTAACCTAAAGAAAAGAGTAAGAAAAATAACGAACGCAAAAGAAAAGTAATAGCAAAAAGTAACAAAAAAATCATTTAAAGTTGCAAGGCAATTGTGTTTAATTCTTTTTTTTTGACAATTATGCCTTATTGTTCTCATTGTTTTATTTGATGAATTTTTGTGAATTGAAATTGTCGCCGACTGCCGAATTCGGTTCGCACTAATCTTACGCCTTTGTCGTATTTTGTCTTTTAAATGTACCGCAACAGAAATACCTTTTAAATTATCTCTGATTGCCGATTGCATGTTTATATTTTATACTTTTTGTATTTATACCCATTATTTAGTTTAAGAATGATTTTATATTTTCCTAGCATTTAATAAAAATTTTATAATGTTTTAAAACAACTTAAAAGTGGCCGCGGCTAGCGATGTATTGTGATGTAGGGTAGCGCTTGCAAAAGGGGGTCGCTCAGGCTGCACAGCGCTAAGGATAGGGGCGACCAAATGGAAGGGTGGGCAAACTAGAGCCTCCAGGACATCAGGAGGTCAGAGATGGGCCGATCGAGCCGAGAGGAGAAATTTATCTTTTGTCCCTTTAATCTTTGTTTTTGTGTGTGTGTATCTCTTCTCCCTGTTGTAGCTTGTTGCACGCAATTATTGAATTTAAAATTATAGATAGGCAAACCGAGTCCTGAGCAAGACCATCACCCCCGTTGCCGACGAGCCGAAGCCGGATAAATATCTAGCGTGCGCTCAGGTCTCGAGCAAACAGCTTGCCTGGAGTAGTTATTGGTTTTGTGAGTGTGGCGGCTCGTTACATATGGACGAATAGAGAGAGAGTAACAGCAGCAAATGTCAACGGTCCCCCTTTCTCCTACTTTCTCATGGGGGTTACCGCCACTTTCCTGGCGTCATCTTCGGCCTTTTCCATTTTGGTAGCTGAGGTGCATAGTTCATTTTCGACTCGTGTGCTAAAAATTAATAAAAATAGTCGCGAGTGCCCAATACATAGTGCCAAAGGAAAGTTTTATTTTATCGGCTACTGAGCCGCTGGCGAAAAGGTGAGCCAAGAAAAGGCCATAGGGCAAACATATAGTTATATCGGGTGTTGTTATAGCTGAGCTATCACTCGACGGCCCCAGGAGGAGAGGGGCAAGCCAGATTGCAGCCGCAGCAGAGCATCTGGAGCTGGTGCTCCGCCGAGACGCCCTCACCCAGCGCAGCAGCACATAAAAGGAAGCCAAAAAAGCAGCCCATAAAAAGGAGTCCGAGACCCAAATTCTCGCTACAGAGGGGCTCATCTACAAGTAGGCAATTTCTTGCCCTCGTCCCCCCTTTTGTGAGCAGCCGGCCAAAGGTCGGAAATAAGCGATCGAGCTCCCAACGTCGGCCCGAGCGGCGATCGAGCTTTTCGGTCTAGAGGCAGAGTAGGCAGGTACCAGCAGAGCGGTCCCCTTAGTTCCACTTATACCGCCGCCGTAGTTTCGCCGCCGGCGATTCGCCGCCGCAGATCCGCTGCCGCGGAAAACGCAGAGAAAAACAGAGCCGGGAAATCCATCCCGAGGTTTCTAAGAGGAGAGTTTCCGCGACCCGAAAATTCGGATGGAGAAGTGATATGTGAAGCCAGAATGATTTTTCTTTATTTAGTATAAGAGAGCAAAATTAGTCAATAAGTTAGGTTAATGTCGAACAACAACAACATTACGCCAAGAAAAGAACATTTTGTGAATATTTAATAATCGTGCGGCAATCAGCCAAAGTTGAGTGATTAGTGTCCCGGATGTGGCAGAAGGATTTATTGTAGGGCAAGCAATTGCAGTCGCCAATGAGTTTTCTGAACTTCGTATGACTTTCTCTTTTCGTTGTCCCCGTTTTATTATATTCTTTCTGCCTATGATTTCTTTTCCCCCTCCCCCTTACAGCTAGCATTTTCCGAGGAAAGCGCTTTCGCCGGTGGATGTAAGATTTTGGGTGAGTGTCGCCAAGAAGCGAAAATTTGGAAATTGGTTTTCTTCAAAAAAAATGAAATAAATAACAAACAGAAAAATGGTAGAAATAATATTGAAACGGCAAACTAAAATTTTAACCTAAAGAAAAGAGTAAGAAAAATAACGAACGCAAAAGAAAAGTAATAGCAAAAAGTAACAAGAAAATCATTTAAAGTTGCAAGGCAATTGTGTTTAATTCTTTTTTTTTGACAATTATGCCTTATTGTTCTCATTGTTTTATTTAATGAATTTTTTGTGAATTAAAATTGTCGCCGACTGCCGAATTCGGTTCGCACTAATCTTACGCCTTTGTCGTCTTTTGTCTTTTAAATGTACCGCAACAGAAATACCTTTTAAATTATCTTTGATTGCCGATTGCATGTTTATATTTTATACTATTTGTATTTATACCCATTATTTAGTTTAAGAATGATTTTATATTTTCCTAGCATTTAATAAAAATTTTATAATGTTTTAAAACAACTTAAAAGTGGCCGCAGCTAGCGATGTATTGTGATGTAGGGTAGCGCTTGCAAAAGGGGTCGCTCAGGCTGCACAGCGCTAAGGATAGGGGCGACCAAATGGAAGGGTGGGCAAACTAGAGCCTCCAGGACATCAGGAGGTCAGAGATGGGTCGATCGAGCCGAGAGGAGAATTATCTTTTGTCCCTTTAATCTTTGTTTTTGTGTGTGTGTATCTCTTTTCCCGGTTGTAGCTTGTTGCACGCAATTAT
>JAWNOO010000118.1:0-132199 GCA_035045905.1 Drosophila anomelani | reverse complement strand
GTCGCGCTGCCACGCCATTGGCAGACCACACGGTACCAGCCGCCGTCTGGGCCGCCTTTGAGCGCCGACAACACGCCGCCGGACATTCCCGCCAGCGTTTCCAGGTGGGAACGGACGAGGGCCTATACCAGGTCACGATGAAACCGTCAGGAGAAGGGAACGTTTCTGGAGACGCCCTTCTAGAGGCGCCACAACATTATCTATATGTACAATCTCTTCCGCCAGCCACCACCACCGAAAACACATGCAAGCGCTACCGCCACAGAAAAACCTTTGTGAATTGGTATCACCCAACCCAACGCAGACAACCTTCGATAGACGATTTTCGAGAAGTACGGGCTTAGTGACACCGCGAAAGCCTTTGTCGAGTCCCGTTTAAGTGCGTGTCCCGTGAAACGCTGTGCAGGCCCTTCCACACCGCCGCGTGCCGCGTGCACCGCGCTACACACCCACGTGTAAGACGCCCAGCTTGTCGTAAGTTATCCATACTGTAACGAACCTCTGGCCAGGATAACGCTCAGTCGTGTCCAGGAAGGATCATACAAGACATTTGTATGTTGGGACAAGGAGTTATGTTGGAAATTTCGTTATTCGTGAACCCTAACCTCAAATCATAGTGTTTCGGTTTCGGAAACTCGCCAAGAACGGCCCCGGGCGGCCCGGAGAAGAGTATAGAGCGGATAGGTGCTGAAAAGTGGAGGGGGAAATCCCGACGGAGTCGGATGGATGATAAGGATCTTCAGGTTGCGACATTGAAGGAACTCTATTTAGGTTTACGCCAGCCGGATCTGAAACAAAGCATAGATCCAGTAAGCGGTTTAGAGAATTAAAGACATGGTTAACTTGAGATAAGGATAAATCAAACAAGCCATTTATAAGGTCATGCTGTGCCGCAGTCAGGAGAATATTAGACACACCGTCAGAAGACCAGTGAGCTCCAGGTATGTTGAAGTCACCCAAAGTCACCAATTGGTCCCTATCAGAAAGCCAGTTGGAAACTGCCTGAATTGCCGAAAAGTGTTTCCAATAAGTTGGCATTTCCGAAGATGGAGGAATATAAGAGCAGATAACATATATACAGCTGCCTGTAAAAGATAATTTAACGCATATGAATTCAATGTCCAGAAATTCGTTAGATACCACCTGTTCCGAGATGAGGCAGGAGTCAACGGCAATTAAAACTCCACCACCACGCTGGACAATACGGTCTAATCTATAGATTGTGTACTTACTCGGAAGAATTTCGGAGCAGAGGATCTCCGGCTTCAACCAGGTTTCAGTAAATACAATCAAGCTTACTGCGTAAGCCTCTAGTATTCTAATAGGAAAGTAGTAAGAAAGAGGTTAGTTTTTTGGGACAGAAGGTGCGGCAGTGGACACTGAGGATTGAGACGGCCTGGGCAGTTGTACTCCCTCAGGCCGTGTTCTCTTCTTTCGAGCCTCGTACTCCTTAACTATTACGTACTCGGGCCAGAAGTCACCCGAGCAAATAGTGTCAAAGAGTTGGGTTAAGACATTTATCTTAAAAGATGAAATGTCTCTGGCATACGAAAATTGAAATTTTTCCACCTTGATATGTCCGGCTTGGGTTTTGACTTGTATAAAGGCTAGAACATCTTCCGATGCGAGATCAGGGGCAAGCCTCGAAACAAATATTGTTTTCTTAGGTGGGACTGCTGTGATGGTCTTGCGTAACGAATTGTTACCAACTACGGCCGGTATTCCGGGCATTGTTGGACCCTGGGTTGATTTATCTACGAAGATTTGCGGAGCCAAAGATTTGGGCTCCGCATCGAATACAACGGACGACGCGGAGATTGCTGGCTGAGCGGCTGCTTCAGATTCGGTAACCGAATCTTTCCTAGTTCCTGATCTCAGAACCATTGGAACGGGGACCAGGAGCTGTGGCGCAGGGGAGTGGCAGGAAATCGGTTGCTGCGTCACACACAGTTGCTGTCGACCAGCAGCAGATTTTTTGCGTTTCGGCGACTCATTTAATAGCTTCATACTATTAAATTGAGCGTCAAGCGCGGAGAACATGTCACTCGCCTTGCGGAAAGTGGCCATGATCTCAGAAAATCCACTTCTGGTCTGACGCATGAAGGATGATATCTCCTTCTCAACCGGTCGACAGGCCTCACAGCAATAACGCAGGCCCTTTTTGCTGGACACTACGTCAGCTATTCGACCTGTCATCTCGATGCACTTAGCGTGCACTACTGCCTCGCAAAGCCAACAATGGAAACTGGGCTGGTCTGCCAAAATATTTTTTTGGCAGTTCTTAATTACACAGACAATATTTTGGGACATTTTCACAAACCCTAGAACCACTGTGCACACTATCAGTACAAAAAAGCCAAGAGAGAGAGAGAGAACAAAAGAGCGCAAGGTTAAGAGAATGAGCAGCAGAAATCACAAGAGAGATGAGAGCTATAACGGCTTAGATGCAGCTAACAGCAAACGACACTCAAGCGGGGGAGAGAAAAATATGTAAAAACGAGAAAAAGAATAAGGAGGAAAATAAGATAACCGTCTTAGCACAAACTAAAAAGTGATTATTAACACAAATTAATTACACAGAAAAGTGCATGCACGCGCGATAGCGAGACGGTATATAATTTTAAATATTTAAGTGATGAATTCAAAGGAAACCCCGATGGTTTACAATAAAATTAACACAAAAATCGGAGCGCAAAACAAAAACACGACCGTCCGCTATGAAAGAGAGAGGTCGAATGAAGTAAATAACACAATTACCGTTAGCGGAAAGACAAATATACATATATATATAAATAAATATACACAACCCACAACCCTGTGGAACAGCCCGCTAGGGCAAGTTCTGGGGTTGTCACCTGGAGCCATCCCTGTTGATGGAGTTGGAGCCAAACTTGGAGGACCTCTTCCAAGGCTCTTCGGCCGGGTGGGAACCTACCCTAAGGACTACCCCAGCACCGGAAACCGCCACCCAGGAGCCGGCCTTTGAGACGCCACCCGCACCGCACTGGATATCGCCCCACCGTGAACCGGTCGCGCTGCCACGCCATTGGCAGACCACACGGTACCAGCCGCCGTCTGGGCGGCCTTTGAGCGCCGACAATACGCCGCCGGACATTCCCGCCAGCGTTTTCGGGTGGGAACGGACGAGGGCCTATACCAGGTCACGATGAAACCGTCAGGAGAAGGGAACGTTTCTGGAGACGCCCTTCTAGAGGCGCCACAACATTATCTATATGTACAATCTCTTCCGCCAGCCACCACCACCGAAAACACATGCAAGCGCTACCGCCACAGAAAAACCTTTGTGAATTGGTATCACCCAACCCAACGCAGACAACCTTCGATAGACGATTTTCGAGAAGTACGGGCTTAGTGACACCGCGAAAGCCTTTGTCGAGTCCCGTTTAAGTGCGTGTCCCGTGAAACGCTGTGCAGGCCCTTCCACACCGCCGCGTGCCGCGTGCACCGCGCTACACACCCACGTGTAAGACGCCCAGCTTGTCGTAAGTTATCCATACTGTAACGAACCTCTGGCCAGGATAACGCTCAGTCGTGTCCAGGAAGGATCATACAAGACATTTGTATGTTGGGACAAGGAGTTATGTTGGAAATTTCGTTATTCGTGAACCCTAACCTCAAATCATAGTGTTTCGGTTTCGGAAACTCGCCAAGAACGGCCCCGGGCGGCCCGGAGAAGAGTATAGAGCGGATAGGTGCTGAAAAGTGGAGGGGGAAATCCCGACGGAGTCGGATGGATGATAAGGATCTTCAGGTTGCGACATTGAAGGAACTCTATTTAGGTTTACGCCAGCCGGATCTGAAACAAAGCATAGATCCAGTAAGCGGTTTAGAGAATTAAAGACATGGTTAACTTGAGATAAGGATAAATCAAACAAGCCATTTATAAGGTCATGCTGTGCCGCAGTCAGGAGAATATTAGACACACCGTCAGAAGACCAGTGAGCTCCAGGTATGTTGAAGTCACCCAAAGTCACCAATTGGTCCCTATCAGAAAGCCAGTTGGAAACTGCCTGAATTGCCGAAAAGTGTTTCCAATAAGTTGGCATTTCCGAAGATGGAGGAATATAAGAGCAGATAACATATATACAGCTGCCTGTAAAAGATAATTTAACGCATATGAATTCAATGTCCAGAAATTCGTTAGATACCACCTGTTCCGAGATGAGGCAGGAGTCAACGGCAATTAAAACTCCACCACCACGCTGGACAATACGGTCTAATCTATAGATTGTGTACTTACTCGGAAGAATTTCGGAGCAGAGGATCTCCGGCTTCAACCAGGTTTCAGTAAATACAATCAAGCTTACTGCGTAAGCCTCTAGTATTCTAATAGGAAAGTAGTAAGAAAGAGGTTAGTTTTTTGGGACAGAAGGTGCGGCAGTGGACACTGAGGATTGAGACGGCCTGGGCAGTTGTACTCCCTCAGGCCGTGTTCTCTTCTTTCGAGCCTCGTACTCCTTAACTATTACGTACTCGGGCCAGAAGTCACCCGAGCAAATAGTGTCAAAGAGTTGGGTTAAGACATTTATCTTAAAAGATGAAATGTCTCTGGCATACGAAAATTGAAATTTTTCCACCTTGATATGTCCGGCTTGGGTTTTGCCTTGTATAAAGGCTAGAACATCTTCCGATGCGAGATCAGGGGCAAGCCTCGAAACAAATATTGTTTTCTTAGGTGGGACTGCTGTGATGGTCTTGCGTAACGAATTGTTACCAACTACGGCCGGTATTCCGGGCATTGTTGGACCCTGGGTTGATTTATCTACGAAGATTTGCGGAGCCAAAGATTTGGGCTCCGCATCGAATACAACGGACGACGCGGAGATTGCTGGCTGAGCGGCTGCTTCAGATTCGGTAACCGAATCTTTCCTAGTTCCTGATCTCAGAACCATTGGAACGGGGACCAGGAGCTGTGGCGCAGGGGAGTGGCAGGAAATCGGTTGCTGCGTCACACACAGTTGCTGTCGACCAGCAGCAGATTTTTTGCGTTTCGGCGACTCATTTAATAGCTTCATACTATTAAATTGAGCGTCAAGCGCGGAGAACATGTCACTCGCCTTGCGGAAAGTGGCCAAGATCTCAGAAAATCCACTTCTGGTCTGACGCATGAAGGATGATATCTCCTTCTCAACCGGTCGACAGGCCTCACAGCAATAACGCAGGCCCTTTTTGCTGGACACTACGTCAGCTATTCGACCTGTCATCTCGATGCACTTAGCGTGCACTACTGCCTCGCAAAGCCAACAATGGAAACTGGGCTGGTCTGCCAAAATATTTTTTTGGCAGTTCTTAATTACACAGACAATATTTTGGGACATTTTCACAAACCCTAGAACCACTGTGCACACTATCAGTACAAAAAAGCCAAGAGAGAGAGAGAGAACAAAAGAGCGCAAGGTTAAGAGAATGAGCAGCAGAAATCACAAGAGAGATGAGAGCTATAACGGCTTAGATGCAGCTAACAGCAAACGACACTCAAGCGGGGGAGAGAAAAATATGTAAAAACGAGAAAAAGAATAAGGAGGAAAATAAGATAACCGTCTTAGCACAAACTAAAAAGTGATTATTAACACAAATTAATTACACATAAAAGTGCATGCACGCGCGATAGCGAGACGGTATATAATTTTAAATATTTAAGTGATGAATTCAGAGGAAACCCCGGTGGTTTACAATAAAATTAACACAAAAATCGGAGCGCAAAACAAAAACACGACCGTCCGCTATGAAAGAGAGAGGTCGAATGAAGTAAATAACACAATTACCGTTAGCGGAAAGACAAATATACATATATATATAAATAAATATACACAACCCACAACCCTGTGGAACAGCCCGCTAGGGCAAGTTCTGGGGTTGTCACCTGGAGCCATCCCTGATGATGGAGTTGGAGCCAAACTTGGAGGACCTCTTCCAAGGCTCTTCGGCCGGGTGGAAACCTACCCTAAGGACTACCCCAGCACCGGAACCGCCACCCAGGAGCCGGCCTTTGAGACGCCACCCGCACCGCACTGGATATCGCCCCACCGTGAACCGGTCGCGCTGCCACGCCATTGGCAGACCACACGGTACCAGCCGCCGTCTGGGCGGCCGTTGAGCGCCGACAATACGCCGCCGGACATTCCCGCCAGCGTTTTCGGGTGGGAACGGACGAGGGCCTATACCAGGTCACGATGAAACCGTCAGGAGAAGGGAACGTTTCTGGAGACGCCCTTCTAGAGGCGCCACAACATTATCTATATGTACAATCTCTTCCACCAGCCACCACCACCGAAAACACATGCAAGCGCTACCGCCACAGAAAAACCTTTGTGAATTGGTATCACCCAACCCAACGCAGACAACCTTCGATAGACGATTTTCGAGAAGTACGGGCTTAGTGACACCGCGAAAGCCTTTGTCGAGTCCCGTTTAAGTGCGTGTCCCGTGAAACGCTGTGCAGGCCCTTCCACACCGCCGCGTGCCGCGTGCACCGCCCACCACCCACGTGTAAGACGCCCAGCTTGTCGTAAGTTATCCATACTGTAACGAACCTCTGGCCAGGATAACGCTCAGTCGTGTCCAGGAAGGATCATACAAGACATTTGTATGTTGGGACAAGGAGTTATGTTGGAAATTTCGTTATTCGTGAACCCTAACCTCAAATCATAGTGTTTCGGTTTCGGAAACTCGCCAAGAACGGCCCCGGGCGGCCCGGAGAAGAGTATAGAGCGGATAGGTGCTGAAAAGTGGAGGGGGAAATCCCGACGGAGTCGGTAGGGCGGACTCCGGTGATAACCTTGGAGGCGGCGAGAGGGGACTCAGTGGCGGCGCCGTTGGTGAAAACCTCGCGGCTGCTGGGGAGAGCGTCTCCGGTGAAAACCGTGGAGCAGCCGAAAGGAGTCGGTTCCGGTTAAAATACCGTGGAGCCGACGGGAATGGGATCGTCTCCGGTGAAAATGCCTTGGAGCGGGTGGAAAGGAGGGCGTAGGAGAAAACGCGGGGAGGATAGTGGGGTCCTAGAACCTAGGAGAGGAGAAACCCACCCAAGAGAGAACGTTGGATTTTTCAAGAATGCACCTTTTATTCCTCAGAAATTAGATTAAAACTAAATACATAAGCAAGCAGAATTCAACGGTGGGCCGAAGAGGGGAAGAGGGAAAGAGAGGGCTTAAGTACAGGTGAAAAGACTTACGTGCAACTTACGCCAACCAGGAAAAGACTGTAGCCGTGGCTGGGGGTAAGGCCGTGGTGTATTCGCGGCGAGCGCGGGCGCGGTGGCCTCAGTGGGCGTGGCGGCCCCGGTGGGCTCGCGGTCACGGGCACTGGCACCGACTCTGCCGGCGGCACTGGCGAGAGGGTGGCTTGGGGCGGCTGCGCGTTGGAGTAGGTCGCAGCCGGCGTCACGTGTGCGGCGGCACACGGGCGGTGATACCAGCGGCGTGGCGGCTGCGCACAGGCGGTGGTCAGCTCGGCGGCGGCGTACTCGCGAACGCGAATGGGCACTCAATCGGGGCGTGGGCACTGGCAGGCAACGGGCACGAACCGGGGGCTCTGATGGCCACAAATCGTCACTGTCGATGGGGGTTTTTGCGGCACTCGCGGGCACAGGTGGCGTCGCGGTGACGGGCGACGGCAGCAGGACTGTTTGCTGGGCGCGAGTACGTTAGCAGCAGTGGCGCGGCGGCACTCTGCGTAAAGTGAGCGGGCAAAGGAACGCGACGGACGCTTTACTATAGAGCGACGGGGACACGTGCTTGTCGGGTGATGCGTGGTAATCAAAGAGAAATTTTCCATGCACGTGCTGCCTTTTTATAGTACGAAGTAAACAACTCCAGTAACGGGACCCGCCAAACATAACGGAGTTTTCAAGCTTTTCGTATGACCGTCCGCGCGGTGGTTATCGATCGTGGGTCTAGTATTAATCGGTGGTGGGTCTAATATTAATCGGTAGTGGATCTAATATTAATCGGTGGTGGGTCTAATATTAATCGGTGGTGGATCTAGTATTAATTATAGCTAAAACTTATAAGTAGAACAATATATACTAGGAAAACATTTAGATAGGATTATTTATATTTATTAATATAATTAATTATCATTAATGAATAATAAAAATGCTATATATTTGTGCGCCTCTTAGGGGAGGCGTCACATTCCCCTCTCACTCCGGGGAACAAAAGAAAAACCCGTGTCGTGGTGGTCCGGTACTTCCTCCGGTGGTGTCGTCCTCTGTGGGGTGATGGTGGGCTGGCGCATGGGTGGTCATGGTGCGCGGGCTCCTCAGTCTCGGGATCCGAGGCGGACGTGGCCGCCTGCCCCTCGGGCCCGTACCGTCACCTGGTACGTCCCGGTAATGGTGGTCCGACGGAACCGGTAGCGGCTGTTCCGGGCCCGCCGTACCGCTTCCCCAATTTCCCGCCAGAGGGCTTGGGGAATTGGTCGGCCTGGTGGATCGGTGGTCCAGCCGGCGGGTAGCTCCACCAGGTGTTCGGGTGTGGTGGGGCTCTCTGATTCGACGGCGTCTCCCTCGGCGTCCGTATCTTCCGGCTCGGTCGGCTCCGCCGGTGGGGCGGCGATGTGGGCAGGGCGGCTTTGCTCCGCTCCGTCTTCGGCCGATGCCGTCGGCTCCTTCCGGCGGAACTGTGGCCGGGGCTCACTGTCGGAGTCGCTGGATACCGACTCCCACGCCATCGCCTTCCCCTTGGGGATCTGAGTGGGCGACGGTGTGTCCCCGTCGGCCGTAATGGTGTCGGCGGCGGCCATGGTCGTGGCAGCGGCGGCCGTTGTTGCGGCAGCGGCGGCCTTGGTGGTGGTAGCGGCGGCCGTGGTGGTGGTAGTGGCGGCCGTTGTTGTGGCAGCGGCGGTCGTGGTGGTGGCACACGGCGGTGGGTCCTCCGAGTCCGAGTGGACCTCGTTTATCGAGATCCAGTCCCCCCGTGGCACGCAGTCGTATTCCGGCCGTGGCGAGGGGGGAAAGGTCACGATCGGC
The DNA here is from genome assembly GCA_035045905.1 of Drosophila anomelani. Classification (NCBI taxonomy): domain Eukaryota; kingdom Metazoa; phylum Arthropoda; class Insecta; order Diptera; family Drosophilidae; genus Drosophila; species Drosophila anomelani. The sequence continues at coordinate 123,207 of JAWNOO010000118.1, read as the reverse complement.
CCTTGCTCCGGCCGTCGGAAGGGTGCCCGTCGTCGTGTACAGGGCCTGGATCAGGGTCACCCAATCCCCTCTCCAGTACCCGTACCGCTCCTCGTCGAAGTCGACGCGGTGTTCCGTGCTGGGCCCGGCGTCTTCCTCCTCGCTGTCGGAGCTGATCGTGAAGGCCCGGTCGGCCTCACACGCTGACACGTCCTCCATATGGAATCCGGGAGTGTACATCGTCGTGCTTGCCTCCGAAGCTCTTCCGTCGAAGTCCTCCTCGTCGAAGTCCTCCCCGTCGTCGGTGACGAACTCCTGCTCGTCCTCGGTGACGCGCTCCTGGGGGCTACGGGGTTCGTAGCCCCGTCCCTCGAACGACCCGGTTGGGCTCGCTCCATAGCCCCAGTCGTACGACCCGGTCTCCTCGTCGGCGTCGGGGCAAGTCCAAGGTGGAGAATTCCACGCTGCTCCCGAATAGGAGGGCGACGCGACCCGTCGGGTTGATGTCCTAGTCCGGGGCGGTCCAGGTGAGGGTGAGACCTCTCGCCCGAGCTCGCCCGGCTGGCGTGGACCCGGCGGGCCTGACCCGGCGAACCACCCGGCGTACGCTGTGTTAGAGCGCAGTCGGGGGTCCCGATGGGTCGTCGCACCTCCCGAAAGCCCAGGTGGGCAGGGCTCGTCGTCCTCGCTGGAGTCGAGGATGACGTACTCCATAGCCTGAGGAAGAGAGAGAAGACTAATTAGGGCTAGCTGAAGTAGCGAAGGGGGTTGGTGAGAAGGAGGGAGCGAGGGAGAGACAGGAATTGGCCATGTCTAAGGTTGAGGGGGATGTCGTGATGTGCTGGCTGTTGGGGGGGGTTGCCCCGCAGTGCTGTCCTCCTTGGAAGCGTCTTCCTCCTCGGTGTCCGAGCTCCCGGGACTACCGGCGGTGTGGAAGGCCTTGAGGTCAGCCACGTTTGCTAGCCGGCCCTTCCGTTGTCCGGGTAGTCGGACCCGAGCTACGTTCGGTGACGGGAACGCTGCCACCTTATAGGGCCCGTCGTACTTCGGCGCAAGCTTGGCCGCGAATCCCTCGGCGGCCTTGGAAAGGTGGTGCTTCCGTACGAGGACCAGCGATCCCACTTCCAGCTTCCACACGCGGCGACGCAGGTTGTAATGCCGGCGTTGTTCCTGGCTCGCCTTCTGCTGGTTCAGCTTCACGATTGCAAAGATCTCCCGCATCCTCTCCTGGTTCTCGGTGGGTGTCTGAGTCGGGACTCCTGTTCCGGGGGTCACCCGATCGTACCAGGCACCGGGAAGGCGGGGTTCTCGCCCTTGTACCAGGAACGCCGGGCTGTAACCGGTAGTTTCTGATACGCTGGAGTTGACGGCGAGTGTAAGTTCTGGGAGCAGGTTGTCCCAGCTACTCTGCTCCATCCCCACGTATTGGGAGATCATCGTCTTCACGGTCCTGTTGGCCCGCTCCGTCAGGTTCTCTCGTGGGCAGTACGGCGCGGTGTGCTGAAGTTCCACTCCCGTCTCCTGGAGGAATTCCCTGAAGGCTTTACTGGTGAACTGGGTACCATTGTCGCATACCATCTTCCTAGGGGCACCGAAGCGCCCTAGGATTCGCTCGCGGAACGCTCGTATGAGCGTCCGGGTGGTGGCTTTGCGCAATGGCACCAGCTCTACTCATTTGGTAAAGCTGTCCAGGAACACCAGTAGCATGGTGTTGCCATCCTTGGATCGGGGTAGGGGTCCCACGAAGTCCGCGCAGAGGATCCCGAAGGGTTCATCCACCTGCCGGGTCAGCATCCTGCCTTCTTGTTGCCGCTGCTCCGCCTTGTACTTCTGGCAGGGGATGCACTGTCGGACATGTCTTTTGACATCCCGAAACATGCCCGGCCAGTAATATTTTTGAGAGATTCGCAAGATGGTCTTGCGAACTCCCAGATGGCCTGCCGCGGGGGCGTCGTGACACTCATGGAGAATCTTCGCCCGGTTCTCGGCCGCAACACAGAGCTTCCACGGGACGTGGTCCTCGTCGTCTGGGCGGTGTCCGAGATGGCGATATAGTTCCCCATTCTCGACGACGTAGTCCAGAAACTTTTGCGGGTCTTCTCGGATTTCCGTGAGTTTGTGGCGGAGCCACTTGCATCGGGTTTCCTCCGTGTCCAGGCGTTGCAGATGTTCCAGCGGTTGTCGAGAGAGTGCATCGGCAACGACGTTGTACTTTCCCCGCCGGTAATGGACGTCGAATTGGTACTGTTGGAGCTCCAACGCCCATCTGGCTATCCGTCCGGTGGGGTTTTCGATGTGATCCAGCCACTTCAGAGCCAGATGGTCTGTGATCACATCGAACCGGTACCCCTCGAGGTAGCACCGGAGTTTCCGGATTCCCCAGACTATGGCCAGGCACTCCTTCTCCGTGGGAGAGTAGTTGAGCTCCGCGGCGTCGAGCTTCCTGCTGACGTAGGCGATGACCCGTTCCTGGCCGTCCACCTCCTGGGTGAGAACTCCTCCCAGTCCATAATTACTTGCGCCCGTCTGTAGCGTCATTTTCGCCGAAAAGTCTGGGCAGGCCAGCACCGGTGCGTCGGTCAGAAGCTGCTTGAGCAGCTCGAACGACTCCTGCTGCTCCAGGCCCCATTGCCATCGCTGACTCTTTTTTAAGAGGTTAGTCATCGGCTGCACGACGGCCGAAAAGTTGGGCACGAACCTCCGGTACCATGACGTCATGCCGAGGCATCGCGGGAGTTTCTTGAGAGTAGTCGGGGGGGTCAAGTTCCGCACTGCCGCTACTTTCTCTGGGTCTGTGTGGATGCCCTGATCGCTGATCACATGACCCAGATACGCGATCTTCCTCTTGAAGAACGTACACTTCTCCTGGTTGATTCGGAGGTTCGCTTGTCGTAGCCGTTCCAAGACCCTGCGTAGGTTGAACATATGCTCTTATAGGCTGGCCCCTACCACGATGATATCATCGAGGTACGCGAAGGCAAAGGGGTCCAGCTCCGGCCCGATCACGCTGTCCAGAGCGCGCTGGAAGGTGGCTGGGGCCGAATGGAGGCCGAAGGGCATGACCCGCCACTGGAAGAGGCCGCGTCCGGGAACGGTGAACGCCGTGCATGCTCGGCTCTCGCGTGCCATTGGAATATGCCAATACCCGTTGCGCAGATCCAAGGTGAAGATGAACTTCGCATTCCGCTGACGCTCAAGGATGTGGTTGATACGCGGCACGGGATACGCGGCACGGGATACGCGTCCGGGACGGACTTCGCGTTCAGCTGCCAGTAATCCACACACATCCTCCACTTGTCCGTCTTTTTCCGCACTAGCACCAACGGGGCGCTATGCGGGCTGCGCGACGGTTCGATGCACTCCTGCCGGAGCAGGTCGTCGACCTGTTCGTTGATGATTTGCTGCATTGCCGGGTTCTTCGGGTAGTAGCGTTGTTTGATCGGCCGATCGTCACGCATGGTGATGCGATGTTCGGCGATGTTGGCTACCCCCGTCATCCCTTCGAACTGGGCCAGTTGCTCCTCGAGGAACACTCGTATTCGAGGGTTCTCCTCGCTCTTCTGGGCTGGTTCGAGTGGGTCCTCCTGAAGGCTCCCTGCCAGTCGCTCCGGCAGGGTTTCCCCTGGGGCCCCGTCGCTGTCCGCTCTGGGTGGCTGTTAAGCCGGTGGCGGCTCCTCGTGGTGTTCCGCCGACTCGGGTCCGGTTTCCTCTTGACAGTCCTCGTGCTGCATCCTCTCGTGCCGGAGCTCCTCGTCGTGGTCCTCCTCCGGCCGAGTCCTTTCCGTGGGGCCACTGGGGAGAGTCAGGTTGGCGTTCCCGCACCGGATGGTGGTGCCGATCTCCATGAGGAAGTCCATTCCCAGAATGAGGGGCTCCAGCATAGCCGGCATCACGAGGAGGGGGACTCGCGCGGCCTTCCCGGCCAAGGTGACTTCGGCCTGTAGTACTTGCCGAATCTCGACTCGCGACGTGTCCGCCAGATTAATCTGGGTCCGGACCTCCCGAAATTCGTGCGCTTGTCCCACCGTATCAGCCACTTCTCGGCTGATGAAACTCCTTGACGCTCCGGTGTCGAGCGTAGCCAGCCGAGTGCATCCCCCGATCATCACCTCGGCGGCTATCCTCCCCCGCTCGACTTTTAATTGCGGTCCCCGCGGGAGGTCGAGGGGGAGTTGGTCCCCGAAGGACTCCGCCGGTCGTGGGGACCGTGCCCGTTTCCCGGCTAGGTACGCCGACAGCAGTCCACTGTCCGGACGTTTCGTCGCCCACAGTCCTAGCAGAACCACTGCCGAGGATTCGGACACTCCCGACCGAAATGCCCCGGTTCCCCACAATAGGAGCACGCGTTGCGCACGTCGCTGACACGCTCGGGTTCCGGGGCCGAGACCCGGTTGACTTGAGCGGACCCGTGAGTCGGATGCTCGACGGGCGTACGGAACGGATTCCGTGGTTTCGGCGGCTCGGGGGACCGTACCTCCCTTCGGCTGGGTGCGGGTTCGCGGAAGTGCACTTCGTATCGGGGAGTAGGGTGTGCGCGCTGTCGCCCGGCGCTTCGCTGCTTCACCACCTCGTACTCCGTGGCTAACTGGGTCAGCTCCCCAATGCTCCGGAAGTCGCTCCACCGGATGTACATTTGGTAATCCGGGGCGACGTTCTCATAGAGCCGCTCGAGCTCTTGAGCCTCGGAATACCCAGCGTGGCGCATCAGGACCCGCAGATCGAGCATGTAGTCCTTGAAGGCCTCAGCCTCCATCTGCTCGCGGCGCCGGATCTGATCATCCAGCCGCTGGAGATACCGCGGCGGGAGGAAGAATTCCAAAAACTCCCGCCGGAAGGTGGTCCAGTCAGCCCCTTGGAGGCGGCTGGTCTGGAACCACTTTTCCGCGCGGCCGACGAGTAGTTCGGCCATGGCCCGGGGAAGCGTCTCCAGGTCGATCCCGTAAGACAGGGCGCGACTCTCGACCTGTTCCATGAAGGCAAAGGGGTCAGTATGCCCATCGTACTGCAGCCCCCACTTGCGGATTCGCTCCGGGACACATGAAAACTCCCGATGGGGTCTCTCGGGACTCCGTTCCACTGGGACGGCCCTAGGGTCCTCGGGAGGCGTGGGACTGGTATACGCGATGGTCGGGGTACGGCGTACGCGGGCCGTAGGTGAACTAGTGGTGGCAGTGGTAGGTTCGCGGGGAACGGATAGGCTCCTGGCCGGGGCCTTTGTGTCGCCAGATGGCGTGGGACTTGCGGCTCGGGCCGGGAATTGTCTCTCGAGATCCGCGAGCCGTGACCAGACCTCCTGGGTCTGGTCGGATTCCCTCACTAGGGCGACGAAGCTTCGGCGTAGCTCATCGACGGTCCCTTCCGAGGAAAACCCGAATTCCTCGGCAAAGGACATGAGTTCCCCCTTGTTCCGGTGATAAATCCACCGTACCCCTACCCCGGGATTCTTACTCCTACGAGGAACGGACTCACCGCTGAATATGTTATAACATTTCTGAATGACTTCAAAAAATGTTATAGCTTTTGGACAACAATCAGTGAATAGACAGCGCATGGATTGTTTTCACAAATAATGCTTTGCGCCCCTTGGTACTGACCACTCATGTTTCTTGAGTTATCATATCCTTGTCCTCGGCAGTCAATCAATGGAATATTATATTTGCTCAATGTTTTTTGGATCAGGTTCGCGATATCTCGACCAGTTTTTTTATTACAATCAACGAAGATCAGTGAACTGGAGTGGGCGGATGAGGATCCAAAATAAGACCGGCTGTCGTGCTGGTTGTGGTGGCCGTAGAAGTTGGCTGGGGGTGGTTGCTGCTGCGAAGAAAAAATTCCCACAAATCCGAAAAAGAAGAAGCTGGGGCGGCGTTTTCGACTTCACAAACTTCGCACAACTTTAATTGTAAGACTAACTTAAGACTAAGAGACAAATGGGCCCGGGACCGCGAAGTGGTGGATTTCCGCTAGGAAAACGGGAGCGGGAGAGAAACGGAGAGCGGGAGTGCAAGCGGGAGTGCAAGCGCTCGCCCCTACACTCCGCTCAGAACAACGCGCCCTTGTGGCGCGAACATTCTCCCCCCCCCTTGCGGCAGCAAAGCAGGACTACTTTTCCTGACACACTCCGGAGACGGTCCATCCAAAGACGGTGCTCTGCGCGACGGGCAGCCCATCTTCCAGTTTCAGGAACCCCGGTTGGATCAGCTTGGGGAACAAGTCTGACCCCAACGCGAGGGAAATGGTCGATGGGCGATGGAAACGTTCATCCGCGAGCCGGATATCATCGAACTTTGCCCGGATGGTGTCGCTCAGAGCCCGTACGGGCGTTTAAATCCTAAGGCTGGGATCAAGCCTTAAGACGACCTCGAGCCGGAAGTCGCCCGTGCGGGATCGAAGAGTCGCCGTGCAGACTTCATCCTCGCCTGCCTGCGTGATTGGCAGCTTGTATGCCGCTGCCAACGACCGGTCAATGCTGCTGACCACCATGCACGGGTCGATGAGGGCCCCCATCTCAAACGTCGTGCTCCCGGTGTCGAGCAGCACGCGGGCTGTCGGGAGGATGTGCACCACCTTTTGTCGCAGATAGGCAGACACGGTCGGAGATGGAGTGGGGGCCGCCGTGCGCGCTGGCTTTTTCGGAACGGGATGACGAGCCGGCGATGGAGTGGGGGCCGCCGGACGAGCAGGCTCCCTGGAGACGGGCGGACGAGCGGTGCGCTCCGGCCGTGGACGAGACGTAGATGGTTCCTCGTGCATGTGGAGCAACGTGTGGTGTTCACCTCCACACGTTTTGCATCCCTCGGTGCTGCGGCAGGTCCCTCTGAGTGCTCGTGAGCGAAGCAGTTCGAGCAGTACTTATTGATAAGCACCGCTCGAAGGCGCTTTTCGGCGCTCAGTTTATGGAACCTCTTGCTCTTCCGAAGAGTATGGATGCCCCGGCAGACTCGGCAGCGGTAGGATTGAGTACCTTGTGAACGTCTGCTCTCCAAATTCTGGGCGGTACGAGGACGTGGCACCATTCTGATGAGATTGTTCTGCGAGGAAAAGAGAAGAAGAAAAAAAGACTTAGTACAAGACCTCGCAGACAGAAGCAGGTTAATGGCTGGAAGTAGCCGGTTCCTTGCTCTCCATAGGGATAAGGATAACTTTCTGCACGGGGCGTTTTATGGTGCCGCGCGCCGTACGGACTTCGGCCACCCGAACTCGGCCATCGGCTCCGGGGAAAACAGAAAAATTCTGCCGAGCCGCCATTCGTTCGAGGGCAAATTGTCCTCCTGGACTACCACCATATCGTCAATTTGGATGTTTCGTGTCGGAAATTGCCATTTTTTGCGTTTGTGGAGTTCTTTGAGATATTCCTTTTTCCACCGCGCACTAAACTGCTGATGTTGGGCTTTCAAATGTTGCCATCGATTGAGGATCGACTTGGCTTCGCCCTTTATCTCAGGCTCAGCCGTGGAAAGCAACGGTCCGCCAATCAGGAAATGGCCAGTCGTGAGGGCTAGTAGATCGGAGGGATCTCCAGACATCGGGGAGAGGGGTCTGGAGTTGAGGCAAGCTTCGATCTTGGCAAGGAGCGTCGCAAGTTCCTCAAATGTATACTTGCGCGTAGCCGTAGCTTTATAGAAAAGAGTTTTGAAACTTTTGACCCCTGCTTCCCACAGACCCCCCGGGCGGAATGAAACGCCAGTAAAGTCCCTGATACATCACTCACAGACTCTTTGACGGATTGAGGGAAGTCCTGAGGAAGTAGAGAAGCTGCCCCACCAAATGTCTTGCTGTTATCAGAATGAATCCGCTGAGGGCACCCGCGCGAAACCCCGCTACGAAACGAGCAAAGGCTGCTAGAAACTTTTCGGCGGTGAGATCGGATGTCGGCTCTAAATGGATAGCCTTCGTGGAAAAACACAGAAATACACATACATATCCCTTTGTAATGAGACACGCTCTCCCGGTATAGTTTTTAATCTCGAACGGCCCAGCATAATCAATGCCCGTATATGTACAGGCCCACGAGAAGGAGACTCTGTCCTTTGGAAGATCGGGCGATCAGCTGAGTTTGCAGTCTCTTCCTTGACCAGATTCTTGATTTTAGGAATCCAATACTTCGATCGGATCAGGCGTACGATCAACTGACTACCGCCATGAAGAGTAATCTGGTGGGTGAATTGGACGAGAAGGCGAGACAGTCTACAGCCATAGGGCAGAATTATTGGATGCCGTTCATCATCATGGAGGGCTTTAGAAGCTGTGACGCGACCACACGCCCTTAGGAGGCCTAGTTGGTCCGTGAACGGAAATAAATTTAATATTGGACTTGCCCCCGAAAGGGGCTTCTTCTGTGCCAAGTGCTTCAGCTCTTGGCCGTATGCTCGACTTGCGCAATGGAAATCAGCGCTCGTTCTGCCTCTCGGATTTCTTCTCGAGCTCGGTGTTCGGCTGCACATCGCTTTGCGCTGGCCACAGCTATTGTGGCCCTTGCAGCATCTCTGGCCCGTGCCACCAAAGTTGACTATCCGCTAACTCGAGTAGGGACACGCCTCGACTAGCTAAATCGGCGGATCGAACGTGTGCCCAGCAGTCGAATGGTACTGCCTGGGGGATCTTGGCCACTCTGTTGGCTACAAACGTGGTCCAGTTGCACGCTGGCTTCCGTAACCAGGCCAGAACGATTGTCGAATCGGTCCAGCAGCGTATGTCGGAACTTGGTGAGGGCATATTGGGAAGAATAGCTGTCACCATTTCGGCTAACAGCACGGCGCCACATAGCTCTAGGCGTGGAAGTGACACGGTCTTTACTGGAGCGACTCGTGTCTTGGAATTGAGGAGGTTAGAAAGGATTTTCTGACCAACCTCGACACGCACGTAGATCACCGCTCCAAAAGCCTTTTGGGACGCATCGCAGAATCCATGATACGCCACTTTGATTTCAGGCTAAAGGAAGACCCATCTCGGAACGCGGATCTGGTTGAGGTCGGAATACTCATGGAGAAACGCCTGCCACCTCTGACTCATTTCGCTGGGAAGCTTATCATCCCAGCTTAAATCTTGTAGCCAAATCTCCTGCATGAACATTATAAACGTATTATAAACGGAGCGAGCCATCCGGCTGGATCAAACAAACTCGCGATTTGGGATAACACCTTGCGCTTTGTGAAGGAGGGTTCCACCATTATTTCTGGCGGAACGAAGTAGAATTCGTCGGACTTAGCCCTCCATCGAATCCCGAGCGTTTTGGCCGTGCTTTCGGTATCGATATCGAGGAACTCGCTATGAAGGAGGTGTTCGGCTGGAATATTTTTTAGAATGCTCGTGTGGTTTGAAGTCTACTTTCTCAAAGGGAAACCAGCAGAGCTAAGAGCTGCTTGTAACTCTTGGATCGAACTATGGGCCTCAGTTATGGAATTTATTTTTTTATTTATTTATTGAGAAAAATGGCAAATACCGGTCATATAAGGCTGTACCCTTACCTCTGACCAATAAGGGAGTGTTTTTTAAGGATGTGCTCCGACTCACATCAGGTGGTCGGAGGTAAGGATAGGTATCGTAAAATACAAGCTGAATTAAAATCTAAACCACGAAGAGCAAACAAGAGGAATTGTTTCTGCACCGATTCTATTAGATCCTGATATTTCGCGTACTGGGGTGACCAAACACAAGATACAAGACACAGTATTCCAAAATAGGACGAACAAGAGAAACAAATAGGAGTTTGGTGGTATAGGGATCATCAAACTCCTTGGACCAGCGCTTAACAAAAGCGAAGACACCCTTAGCTTTACCAACAGTTAAACTAATGTGATCATTGAAATTCAAGTTGTGGGTAAACTCCAAGGTCTGTAACTGAACTGATGCGTTCAAGAGCACCAGTCTCTAAGTAATAATTGGCAAGGAAACAGTTTTTCCGATAAAATGACATAGATTTGCATTTAGAGTTATTAAGAAACAGCAGATTGTTGATGCACCAAGATTGCATATTATTCAGGTCAGTTTGTAAAAGCAAATGAGACTCACAGTTAGTCAGAGGCAAGCATAGTTTTACATCATCAGCGTACATCATTACCTGAGAATGAGCAACAACATTGGGCAAGTCATTGATGAAAATTGCAAAAAGAAGAGGTCCGAGATGGCTTCCTTGTGGAACACCTGAAGTCACGTAAACTAGATCCGAGAATGAGCCCTTGAAAGCAACTCTCTGAGTCCGGTTAGATAAATATGTTGCAATCCAGTCAGTCAGTAAAGGGGGGAAGCCCAATAATGAAAGTTTTTTTAGCAAAAGCTGGTGATTCACTGAGTCAAACGCTTTGCTGAAATCAGTAAAGATAACGTCAGTCTGGGTATTGTATCTAAAAGCGTTTCGAATAACAGCAAAGAACTCAAGAAGGTTTGTAGTGGTAGATCTTTGTTTCATAAAGCCATGCTGCGAGGAATACAGGAATGAGCTACGTTGGTGCTTCAGTTGAGCTGTAATCAGTAGTTCAAAAAGCTTGGGAATTGCACTAAGTTTTGCAATACCTCTGTAGTTCTCAACATTTGACTTGCCACCCTTTTTATGAAGCGGAAGTATAAAAGACACCTTCCAGCTATCGGGAAAGAAAGACATGTTGAGAGATAACTGAAAGAGCTTAGACAAGGGACTACATAACGCATTAGCACAGTTTCTCAATACACAACTAGGCACAAGATCGGGACCAGAAGAGAAGGATGGCTTGAGAGATTTTAAATTCCGAAGAACATCGTCCTCGCCGATTGTAGGCATAAAAATGCAGTTGGAGTGCGGAAGAGCATAATAATACAACGACGTTACATCAAAAGCAGTAGTAGAATACGTAGACTGGAAAAATTTTGCGAATAAGTTTGCTATATCAAACTCAGAGGAAGCAGACTCAATTTTGAGAAGAAAACGGGACGGGAAGAGCTGTGATTTTCGTTTAGAATTGACGAAAGCATAAAATTGCTTAGGATTCGTCTGAAACTCACTTCTGCACCGATTTAAGTGATTGTTGTAACATTCGGAATTATGCGTCAAGAAATCGGATCGAGCTACTAAATATTTAGCTCGGTCGGCCTGAAGTCCGGTTCGGCTGAATTTTTTAAAGAGTCTGGACTTCACATTTTTTAGATACGAAAGACGACGGGAAAACCAGGGGGGTTTGTGTGAGCTAACAAGAGAGGGAAATGACAGGACGAATGTATCAAAACAGGAATATAAAATGTCATAGAAACGTTCAAACAGGTAAGAGGGATCGTCAGTATCATTTAAAAAGGTCCAGTCTATTGAGGATAAGTGATTATTTATATCAGTGAAATTGGCTTTGCGGAAGCAGCGAAAGGTAGCAGGCTCGGCAGGAGCACAAGGCAGTAATGGAGCCGAAGCCTCGAGTATTATCTCGATGGTAGGGTGGTAAGCATCTTCAGGACAAGAGAGAGGTTCGATTCTAGAGACATATGCATTGGCGAAGTCCGACACAAAAATAAGGTCTAAGATTTTATCACAGCAGTTTTTAATATTATTTAATTGTCCTTAAGAGAGGTCAATAAGTCCGTGAATGAAGTTGTGAGGGACAGAGGGAATGAAAATATTAGAGTCAGGTCAGGGTATCTAGGATATGAAAGGGAGATTGAAGTCGCCAAGAACAATGAAGTGGTCATTTGCACCCAGAGTAGAGTGGATGTTTTGAATTAGGGATACGAGCTGAGAATATAAATCGAAGTCAGACCTAGGTGGAATATACGAGCCAGACACATACACAACATAATCGAAAACTTGAATGCGAACAGCAATAAATTCCAAAGTGCAGTCGAGGTAAATTATCGGAGAGTTAAGCCACGTTTCCGTAAAGACAATTACGTCGGCATCAAAGGAAGCACTATTAACGTGCAGTTTGCTGAGCTTCCCCAGTAAACTACGAGCGTTCTGATAGTGGATGGAGAAAGAATCTATTAATTTTTTGAAGGCAAAACTAGGGGAGTCTGAGGCGCATGAGTACGAGGATTATTTTTGTTAATAAATTCATGAACTATGGCATGTTCAGGCCAGACGGAAAGATCAAGAACCCTGTCCAAGAGACCATCAGAAAGTGCAATTTTAAAGGAAGATATATCACGTCTTTCTTTAAAATTGAACTTTGAGACGATAAATTCGGTGCCAAAAACATTCAGCTTGCTGCTCAAATGGGTCTTAACGTCATTTTCGGAAGCACCAGGGTTCACCGGCTTACGCTGAGCAACTCCCGAGATTGCGGAGTGCTGTAGTCCAGGCGTGGTGAAAGGTGACGAAGAAACGGAGACCGCCGGTATCACAGGATGAGCGTCACTGTTGCAATCCACCGCTGACACGTTAGAAGCGGCAGCCCTCGACGAGGAAGCCTGATCAAAACTAGCAGGCTGTCGATGCAAGGGTGCAGCGACATCGGCTAATAAAGGGCCAAGAGCCGCAGTTTTGGTTGGTCCAGGTGGAGCAGCCTCGCAATAGTCATCTGCCGCATCCGAGGTGTTGACCGCGGATAGGTTTCGCGGGATGAACTGCATAAGGGGACTCCCAGGGTCTGGAACTAGAAGAGAAATATTAGGAAGAGGTCTCGAGTTGATATTAGGCGCGTAACTTAGCAGTTTCAGACTTTTGAAGTGGGACTCCGCCGTCTGGAAACGACTGAAAAGCTCCTTGAAACCAGCCGCCAGAGACTGAAACTCAAGATGAGTTTGCCTCATGAACGTCCTCATATCGGATTTGATATGTAGACAGCTTGGGCACGTCCAGTCCAATCCGGCGTGATCTCGAAGGCGATCCGCAATCCGTGGGCCGATATGCCCAAGATCGGCGCAGCCAGGGTGGGCGATATTGTCGCAGAGCCAGCAAAAAACAGTTGCCTGCCGCAGGGTGATTTTGCGGCCGTTTGGGCATTCAGTTGCACAACAGGTGGCCATAATTAGTGTAGTAAGAATGTTAAATAATAATAATTCGTAAAAAAGCGTACGAATTAAAAATTGAGGGAAAGATTATTTAATTTGCGCGGCGAAGGAAACGATCAAAACAGAGATCGAGCTTTTATCTAAGCGGCACAAAAGCAGTAGTTTGATTGAATGTTCGCGGTATGCAGAAACGCTTGCACCAACAACAAAGTTGAAACGGAATGCAGCGGTAAGCGGTAACGCACAGCACAAACAAATGGGAAAGAAATAGAAAAATAAAATAAAACCGAGTTTGTTTTCGCAGATTAAAGTCACTATCTTTATACGAAAAGAACCAGATGTTTTGGGTAAACAAAGGCCGTCCAAACACGGATCGGTTGCCAAAAATTTGGACTTTGAGAATAAGGAATACACAAGAAAAACTTTGAAAGAAGGGAGAGCGATGGAAAACACGACCGACTCAAAGCTTGAAAAAGCTGCCAGCTTGACTCAAAGCTGCCAGAACGTCATCGAGGTACATATGTTGTTGAAAAATGTGGCTGGCTTTTGGAAACGCCCCTTGGAAATCCTCTGCTAGCTGCTGCAGCACTCGAATAGCGAGGAAAGGCGCACAGTTGACCCCGAAGGTAACTGTTTTCAATTCAAAGTCTCGGATATCACCCTCTTTATTTCAGAACAGGATTCTTTGAAAGGGTGTATGCTTCAGATCGAGCCAGATCTGACGGTACATCTTTGTGATATCCGCGCTGAACACGTATTGGAAATATCGCCACTTCAGAATCTGAATGGTCAGATCGGATTCAGTACTGGACCAGCATGGCACACGTCAATAATTGCCGTCCTCAGCAGGACGGCTGTAGTGCCTGAGGCGAAATAATTCTGAACCGTTGAGGTGCTCGCGGATGCATTGTGACTGGAGGGTCTCGATGACGGTTGCGTAGAGGGCGCCGAGGTTGGAGAACTCGTAGTTCGAGCATTTGAGGAACTCGTGTTTGAAGAACTCGTGTTTAAGGAACTGGGGGAGCCGCGATGCAGCAGAGTATGATGCCTCCCCCTACACGTGAAACAGCTGTGCGTGCTCGTGCAATCACGTACCTGATGGCCTCTAGCGAAACAATTCAGGCATAGCTGCTTCTTTTTCATGTAGCCGGAACGCGCGTCGACAGACATGTGAAGAAAGCGCGGGCACAATCGAACATAAGTCACACCCTTTTTGTTTGGTGCTGACCTTGGTCTCGAAGGATTGCAGCCTTTTAGGAACTGACTGAGTCGACTTCCTATCCTCGATAGCCTCCAATGTCCGATACCTTTCGCTCAGGAAGGTGTTCCTCTCCTCCCAAGCCGGAATTTCGGACTTTGAAGTTAGGGACTGTTCCCATAAGGAAAGGGTTAACTTCGGCAGTAGGCTTGCGCACAGGAACACTAGCAGACAATCCCAGTTGTCAGTGGATATATAGGAATGTGCTAGCGCTGTCAAACACCCCTGAATCGTGGATTGTAGCTCCTTTAGAGCATGTCCAGATTCTTGAGAAATGGAACTCAAGTTGAACAAGAGCTTGAGTTGGCTGTTGACTAAAAGTCTTTTATTTTGGAAACGGTCTTGAAGCGCTTCCGCGAAACCGTCATTTGTAAGCGGGGATTTGGACACTATGGCCTTTGCCTCGCCACTAGTTTTTGTGAGGAGGTGAAAAGGCTTCTCGACCGGTGTCAGCCTGGGGTTGTTAACATAAACTGCCGTGAACAGGTCCCGGAAAGTGGGCCATCGGAGGTAGTCCCCATCGAAAACTTCTGTATCGCAGGGCGGTAGCCGGCAACCGGACGAAATAAGCAGTTGGGAGGGGGGAACTTGAACGGCTTGAGGCGTCACTCTGTCTAGCGTTTCGCTTATCTGTGCTGCACAGGTCTCGTATACAGAGTAGCAATAGTCATACTTTGCTTGTAGGAGAGGCAAGGTGCTGAGGGATCCTTCCTGGGCAATTAGGTCAGAGCAGATTTCGTACTCTTTTTCCACCTTGTCCCATAAGGCTCGCACTTGCTGCAGACGGACTTGCAATGTGTGAAAAGATTGCGAAGCTTGACCAGGAGTGTTGATCTTGTCTTCGAAGGCGCTGACGCGATCGCTCACGGCGATGAATTTGTGATAGCTTTTGCTGCCACAAAACACATGGCAGATGATTTACTTTCTTATCGTTCTTGAGTCTGAAATCGGACGTTTTGTCCGCTTGAAATCCGCAAAACTATCGTTTTTATACCCTTGCAGGGTATATTAGTTTCAGTCAAAAGTTTGCAACGCAGTGAAGGAAGCATCTCCGACCCTATACAGAATATATATTCTAGATTAGGATCAACAGCCGAGTCGATCTCGCCATGTCCGTCTGTCCGTCTGTCCGTTTCTACGCAAACTAGTCCCTCAGTTTTAAAGCTATCTGAATGAAACTGAATGAATGAATGCAGTTAGGCTTCTATATACTCTCACTCGTACATATGTCGGAACGGGCCGAATCGGACGACTATATCATATAGCTGCCATAGGAACAATCGGAAAAATCTACGAAAAAAAATTATAACTTTGTCAGTTTTCAACCAATTTTCACCAAATTTGATATTTGCCCATTTAGTATTATTTCCGAATATCGGTTTTAATTTCATGAAAATCGGCTGACTATATCCTATAGCTTCCATAGGAACAATCAGGAAAATAAAAGAAAAAACCATAACTTTGTCAGTTTTCAACATATTTTCACCGAATTTGATAGTTACCCATATTTAAGTATTCCTGAATTTTGATTTTAATGTCATGAAAATCGGCTGACTATACCCTATAGCTTCCATAGGAACAATCAGGAAAATAAAAGAAAAATTCATAACTTTGTCAGTTTTCAACATATTTTCACCAAATTTGATATTTAGCCATATTTTAGTATATCTGAATTTTGATTTTAATTTCATGAAAATCGGCGGACTATATCCTATAGCTTCCATAGGAACAATCAGGAAAATAAAAAACCATATCTTAGCCGTGTTTCAAACCATTGCTATCAAATTTGAGATTTGGAAACAAATTATTATTCAGAATTTCGTTTTTAATTTTTTGTTTAAACTCTGCAAGGGTATACAAACTTCGGTGAGCCGAAGTTAGCTTCCTTTCTTGTTTGTTAATAATATCAGTTACGTTTTCTAAAAGCGTAATATTTTAGTATAATATATGCACCACTGTGTACCATGTAGCATATTCCCGTTGCCTAGCGACGACAATGTACCATGTAGGTACCCAGCAGACAAAGTGCGGACATAAATCGGATGGATTAAAAACGGACATAGAGTCGGATATTCCGCATTATGCTCGCTAAATGCTCTAAAATGTACACTAAAACGAAGGGCAATCGGAACTATGCCGTCCTTCGTAAACGGAGCGAAATAGTGTCGTTAGCGGACACTAAAAAGTACAGTGAGCGGGCATATTGCGGATTTACCACACTATGTTCGCCAAATTATCAAGCCTGGCCCGAAAACGGACGGAAAACGGACAAGTTATCGGACCCGTGCAAGTGTCGCAAATGTCCCGCTAGCGGACACAGAAACGTACAGCAGGCGAATCAAAGTCGAAACAAAATGCAATGGTTCTTTTCCTTCCTTTCGATATATGAGTTAGCTTTGCCACAGTAGCCGAGTTAGTAAGCAGACGGCCTGCGAATTCCGGGACCCGGGCTCAAATCCCGCACGCAAAAATGAAAGTAAGCTTTTATTTGGGTTTTATTTCCTAGTCATATGATTTAATAACAATTTATATCTTTATAATTACATATTTAAATAACATATATTCTTTCATACCGTAGCTTAGGTGAAACTTAGTTAAGTTGAAGTCAAATTTGGTATTTATACGAAGTTTAATAAAGTTCACTTCAAGAGTTAAAAGAATAATTAGGACTGAATTTAATTAATTAATTTTAATTTTTAAAAATATCCCCGATTTTTTATCTCAAAAAATACCAAATCTGTTTCGTAAATAATATTAAAAAACTAAATTAAAAGATATAAAAATGGGCCCGCTTTTGATATTACAAAAGGTCCGCAAACGATATTTTTTTCGGGTTCCGTGGGATAGCGAACGCCGAACTTTTAATTTTTTCTCTCCATGTCTGATACGAATTTAAACAATTACACTTTAAAAACATTAAAATCTTTGTGTACACAACTTGGCCTAATTGCAAGTGGTAATAAATCGATAGTGATAAAAAGACTATACGAGTGCACAAATCAAATTAATAATTTAATTAAAGAAACTAAAATGGATACCGAAAACCAAAGTGCACAAGAACAAGAAAACAATGAAAAAACGAAAACAAGGCCCTCGTCGCGGTTTTCCCTGAAAATGCCTTCGGAGAAAACCAAGCTGTCGACGAAGAAGAGAATGCAGTAAACGAAGTCGACGAAGAAGAGAACGCAGTAAATGAAGTCGACGAAGAAGAGAATGCAGTAAACGAAGTCGACGAAGAAGAGCAAGCAAAATCAACGAAGGAGAAGAAGAGAACAACAACGGGATCGGCGAAGGTGTGAGCGAAATGGCAATACGCAACAAGCTTTTAGCAGAAATCGACGCGCTCAAAAATGAGAATCGGATCCTCATGCTGGAAAATGCAATAGCAAAAATGGGAGTCAACACAACCACAAATGTCAACATCCCCATCGATACGCTTAAGGAGATGATTCCCGAGTTTGATGGCGCCTCTCCCGTCGGCGCCTGGCAGAGTCAGCTTCAATGCATACGTACGAGCTACAACATTGATGAGAAAATTCTACGTGCGTTGGTGTGCTGCAAGTTAAAGGGAAAAGCTCAACAATGGTTGCAGTCAAATCCAGCTTATTTTATTGAACCGGTAGATGAGCTTCTCAATAAGCTAAGTAATATGTTTGCTATAAAAGAAAATAAAGTTGAGCTACGACGCAAGCTGGAGGAACGAAAATGGAAAACCGGCGAGAATTTTGGAAAATACTTCAACGAGAAACAAGTTTTATCAAATAACTTGCTGTTGGAAGAAGAAGAGTTCCTTGACTATGTAATCGAAGTTATACCGGACATAAACCTAAGTAATCAAGCAAAGCTGCAACAAAAAAAGGTGATCAAATATTGAAGGCGTTCTGTGGCATCGAGTTGATCATTGAAAAATCGTCGCAGAAGAAACAGCCGTGGCAATCACGCGTGGCAGCTACACAACAGATGACGACTACACAAATTCAGTGGAAATGCTCCAACTGTAACAGCAAAGGTTGTCTCGCATCGGAGTGCCGTAAACCGAAACGTCAGGATGGAGCATGTGTTGCGTGCGCTGGATTTGGACACGTAGCAAAGGACTGCGCTATGTATAAGAAAACTCGACAAAACGTGAATATGTAAGAAATTTATTAATAACATTTAATACGATACCTAATATTGCAAAAGTTTTAGAATGCCTCCTAGACTCAGGACTCATAAGAAATGATTTTGTTCCTGAAAACGTTAAAATAAGTTCGATAAAAACAATAATTATGTTGGTATAAATCAAACTGTACTGAAAATACTTGGAGAAATATATGTTTGCGTTAAATTTTTTAAAAAAAAAAAAAAAAAAAAATTATTGGTGGGGGCAACTGATTCTATGAGTTATTCTATCATTTTGGGCAGGGATTTTTAAAAGAAAGTAAAACAAAATCTTTAACAATTCGACAAAATTTTATAAATTATAATCGACGAAATTATCAAAAATCAATAATAGATGTAAGTAATAAAAATGGACAAGCGCAAAGAGCAGTAAAAAGTATTAGTGAGATGGAAAACATAGAGGTGAACGAAGAAAACGAAACGCAAAGTAAAGAAAAAAGCAAGAAAGCAAATGAAGAGGTGAACGAAGAAAACGAAACGCAAAGTAAAGAAAAAAGTAAGAAAGCAAATGAAGAGGTGAACGAAGAAAACGAAACGCAAAGTAAAGAAAAAAGTATGGAAGCAGATGAAGAAGCGGATGAAGAAAATGAAGCGCAAGGTAGAGATAGAAGCGATAAAGCGAAAGAATGAACGAGGAAGTTAAGAAGCAAATGAAGGTAGACAAGATGTAAACAATGAAGAAGACAATTTTGAAAAACAAATACTCGAAATCGACTTTATTAATTAAAAGGAAGAATATAAAATAGGTGAAGGTTTAAATGAAAGAACAAAAAAAAATGTTGGAGACCATATTTGTATAATTTTATATTAACTCAAAACGCCCTAGAGAACCAGATGTTAAATGTGAAATGCGTATTTCGGTAGAAGATAATAAATCTTTTAGTTGTAATCCTAGAAGGCTCTCATTTGATGAAAAATCGAAATTACAGGAAATTATAGATGAAAATTTAGAAAATAACTTCATACGTCCTAGTGAATCTGAATACACTTCGCCAATTTTACTAGTCAAAAAGAAAACGGGTGGACTTAGAATGTGTATTGATTACAGACGACTTAACAAAATTACAGTTAAAGATAATTTCCCCATTTCGTTGATAGATGATCTTCTCGATAGGCTCGCTAATAAAACTATTTTTTCTAAATTAGATCTGAAGAATGGTTTTTACCATATGTATATGAATGAAGATTCTGTAAAATATACATCATTTATGTATTACACCCTTGGGACAATTCGAGTTCATGACACGCCTACGTTTCAAAGATTTATTAACAAGGTTTTTAATGACATGATCAGAAATAACAAAGTCATAATATATTTAGTCGATATAATGATAGCAACGTCAAATTGGCAAGAGCATATGGAAATTCTAAAAGAAGTTTTTGATAAACTAGTTAAAAATAAATTAGAGCTAAGAATAGATAAGTGCGAATTCTTTCAAAGGAAAGTAAAATATCTAGGTTATAAGATATCAAAAGATGGAATCAAGGCAGACGCAGAAGGCATAAAAGCAATAAACGAATTTCCAATACCTAAAAATGTGCACGAAGTCCAACTATTTATAGGCATGTGCTTTTACTTTCGAAGGTTTATAAAAGATTTCTCCTTAATAGCAAAACATATAAGGGTTTTACAAGAAAAGACAAAAAATTCGAGTTTAAGGAAACAGAATTACAATCATTTAAAATAATGAAAACTAAAATGTTAGAAATGCCTGTTTTAGCCATATATGACCCTAAAGATGAAACAGAACTACACTGTGATGAAGGTTCGATAGGTTTTGGAGCTATTTTAGTGCAACGAAAAAATGATGACAAATTCCATCCTATTTCCTATTACGCTTCGAATTAGAAATGTTAGCTATCGTCTATGCGCTGCAAAGATTTCGAATATATTTACAAGGTATAAAGTTCAAAATAGTTACAGATTGCGATTCACTAAAAATGGCATTTGATAAGAGAGATATAAATGTGAGGATCTCAAAGTTTACGATTTTGAAACTCAACACAGAGCTGGAAAGAAAATGCAACATGTAGATGCCCTACGTAGATGTCACTCAGTTCTTGTAATATAAACTAATACACTCGAAGAAAATTTGGTAATATGCCAGAACAAAGACTATAATATACAACAGTTAAAGGATAAATTAAGCAAAACAGAACACCCATACTATGAAATGCGTAATGGCGTTGTTTACAAAAAAGTAAAAGATAACTTAGTGTTCCTGGTTCCCTTCTCAATGGAACAACAAGTACTCTATAAATATCACAATGAAATGGGTCATGTTGGAATAGACAAAGTGGTGGATCTTATCCAAAAATCATACTGGTTCCCCAACATCAAGAAAAAAGTAGCGAGCCACATACAAAATTGCTTACGATGTGTAGCTTTTTCTGCAAAGACAGGCGAACAAGAAGGTTTCCTTAATGTCATACCCAAAGGAAATTGTCCATTCGAAGTAGTTCATAAAGATCATTATGGCCCTATAAAAAGTAAAAGTCCCATGAAACACATATAAGTTGTAGTAGATGATTTTACAAAATTTGTTCGCCTGTATGCAACCAAGACTACAAAAACAAAAGAAGTTATAGACGCATTAAACGATTACTTTAGAGCATATAGTAGGCCTAGTTGCATTATTTCTGATAGGGGAAGCTGTTTCGTTTCGGAAATGTTTGAGAAATTTCTATTAAAAAATAATGTAAGTCATACAAAAGTTGCCACCGCTTCTCCACAGGAAAACGGACAGGTTGAGAGAATTAACAGGGATCTACGACCAATGTTAAGTAAAATAATAAGCGAAGGGAAAACAGATAGCTGGCACACAGCCCTACAAATCATAGAATACACCATTAATAATACACTACATCGAAGTGTAAACGAATACCCTAGTAAAATGTTATTTGGAGTAGAACAAAAAGGAAAAGTAATAGACAGTTTAAAAGAAAACGTAATAAGTCAGATTCAAAAACCTACAGTTGAAGGATTACAAGAAATACGGGAAAAGGCCGAAATAACTCAAAGAAAAGCCCAAAACTATAATAAATTATATTACAATGCTAAACGGAAAAATCCGCATGCTTATTTTGTAGGAGATTACGTAGTAACCAAGAATTTTGATTCAACAACTGGAGTTTCTAGTAAACTCATTCCAAAATTTAAGGGACCTTATAGAATAACAAAAATATTAGATAATGACAGGTATTGCATAGAAGAATTGGGGCTGCAAATAACATGAAGCCATGGTTAACAAATTTTATAAACGATGACCAAGAAAACTACAATTTAGAAAATGAAAATGTCCAAAATGAAAATGAAAATGTCCAAAATGAAAATAAAAATGTCCAAAATGAAATTGAAAATGTCCAAAATGAAAATGAAAATGTACAAAGTAAAAACAAAATTTTCCAAAACAGTAAAATTAATTTAATTAAGAGTAAAAACCAATATACTGAAAACAGTGATATAAAAATTACAAGAAGTATGTCAAGACGGATCAGGTGATCCTAATTGTCCGGATTGGCCGACTGTAGTATAATATATGCACCACTGCGTACCATGTAGCATATTCCCGTTGCCTAGCGACGACAATGTACCGTGTAGGTAGAGATAAGTATGTATGTGTGTGTACGCGGAGGCAAGAGGATGAAGAAAGAGAATAAAGTTATAACTATAGTTCAATTTGAGAGAAGCAGGAGAGCGGTTCATAATATAATCAATTTTAATAAAAAAAGTTTAAAATTTTGTACATGAATTTTCGAAAATAACAAATAACTCAAAATCCTGACATAATATTCTGGGGCCCGATTCGGATTTTACGAACCAAATTTTTTCAGAAATGAACCGCAGCTTTCATAAACTGAACAAAGTGTATAGTTTTGACTTCGATATACTAGTATGACACTAACGCATTAATAAGAGATATCATTAAAAATTCGACAGATCCATAAAATACACTAGATAGCAATTTGAACCGATAACAATAAATTGTTTATTTGAACAAAATATAACTGAAAAGTATATTATCTAACTCATTTAAAGTCACAAGCCAAAATTGACACATAATACAAATATCGCTTTGCTTGTTGTAACGGAACAGCTTTCTTGGGGCAATACCGGGCTAGCTCAGGGTGCCCAGGGCGGGTTCGACCCGATGCCCACAGTCCGCACAATAGATACCGATAAATATCGGACGTCTCAGAATTAACATCACAAGTAAAAAAAGTAAAGTACAGTGAAACGTTTCGCAGCGGAACAAAGTGTTTAATCTTTTCAAGTGTGACCGCTGATTTCATTAGCGGTTTGGCATTTTTGGCCGGCAGATGATGCGGGCATACATGCTTGCTTACAATATTTTTAAAATGTTGATAAAAAATGAACAAGAAAATAAAAACTACTATTGCCATGGCAGTAATTATTGTCGTAATAGATAAGGAAGATTCTTAACCAAATAAGAAGCAATCCAAGTATTGGGTGAGCCCATACCTACGAGATCAATTGAAGGGCGATATTCTCTCTATGTACCTATTGTTTACATATTTGTATATCAATAAAACACTCTCTCACCTCCTAATATCATGTTCTATCATAAACCAAAATAAACTTCCCTTCTTCCCTCAGAATATAGTACACATATTTTTGCAAAATATCTCATCCAACACTAGAAAATATAAGTAATATTTTAAAACTTATTAAACATTTTAATATATATTATCAAATCTATAAATTAGATGAATACAATTAATTGAATTCAATCCTATTAAATAGTATGTAAACAAAGGTAAAACAAACTGAAACAATACAGCCGAAGGCTCCAGACGCCATGGCTTTGTAGTAGATTTAAGTTTTGTAAACGATGTAATAATAATAATAATATATCAATAATTTACAATCTTATCATTATCTTTTGTTTGTTTTATAGTTAGTACATCTGTAGCAAACTCCTCTGATGTTTTTTGGAAATTTAACGGATTTACGGAACTAAAGAAGGTAGTCAGAGAGGCAATCGAGGGTCGAGAACAGCATGTTTTATTAAATTTGCCATTCTTTTTCGCAGCCCGCTCGAAATATACTAAAGAGTGACCCACTCCATTCCAGTATATTTGTTTTCGTGTCAGATTACCGGCCTTTAAAACGGCCGCTGACGAACAGCCGTTATCAACAGCCTCTCGCTCTCTCTCACTGCTTAAAGACGTTTTTACTGTCTCGATACTGTGCTTAAACAAAAACCAAAAGCAAACTAGACGACACTCTTGACGCAATTGGTGGCTTAGATAGAATCGCCACGCCGCACCCACCCATACTGTGGTGCCTCCTGTTCATCTTGGGGCACCACACCTCCTTAAAAATAGTATTTTACATAAAGTGTAGCGTGAACCGACTTATCCCGGCGGAACGTATCCTCAGCACTCGCACTCGGATGCACTCGCGCCAAGGCTGCTTAGATTGGCCAAGACAGCGGAGGAGAAGCGGCGCTCCAGAAATCAACAACGGCCAACCCCGGGCCTCGACTTGATCCCCCTTTCCTACCTAATATCCCTGCTGGAGCTCCAAGAGAAATATCAGGGGTGGGTACGCAAATTTAAATATTCGGCAGCTTCTACTCCTCTTCTCGTTTTACAGCACTTGTGTTGCACAAATCCCGGACACAAGGATACGAAAACACGGAGGACAAGGGACACTTATAAATACCGGTAAATAATTTAAGGACAAAATAAATTATATAAAACTAATATTTAATATCTATTGCAGGCGGAGGTGCGGGAGTGGTGCGACCTTGATTGGCGGCCCGCAACGTTGGCAATGACAGATTTCTGATGGGGATATATAGGCCCTTTAGCAGGATTTAATCCCAATAATATTTTCGGCCGAAACACGCTGGCCCTAGACTGAAGCGGACTCACCGGGTCTGCGGAGTATCGAACTGCCGGCTGTCAAATAGCCACACCAGTGGCGATCGAGACTCCTCGGCGCTGAGTCAAAACTGCTTTGGCTGGCGCAGAAAAACTGCTGAGGCTGACGTCGAAAAAAACGTCTCTGGCTGGCTGCCAGCCACGGCGGATATAGGCCCACACACACAACGGCTGCGACGGACACGGGGGAATTAACCCAGGTATTAGAACCAGAAAAAAACG
Source organism: Drosophila anomelani (assembly GCA_035045905.1). NCBI lineage: Eukaryota > Metazoa > Arthropoda > Insecta > Diptera > Drosophilidae > Drosophila > Drosophila anomelani. Next base: position 98,768 of record JAWNOO010000118.1, on the reverse strand, counting down.
GCCGTGGTCGACAAGATCATTGGGAGCATGGCGTGGTACACGCCCAAGCTCCTGCCTTGCATGTCCTCCAGCTCGTATGCGTTGCTGCCGACCGCCTTCACCACCCTGGCCTTCGGGAACTTCTTGGCAAACTTGGAGTTGAACTGCTTCCCGAAGTCACTGAGGACGAACTTCCGGCGGTACACCTCCTGGCCTGGCTTTGCGGCGAACACCATAGCCCTCTGGTCGTACCGTTGGCGACTGCGGTCGTACGGTCAGCCTGTCGCTGAGTAGACTGCGTTCCGGATGGCCACCTCGATCTCAGGGAGGTAGGCATCCCACTCCCGATGGTCGCTCTCCAGACACCCTGGAATGGCCGCCAGTACGCTCCGGTTCACACGGTCCGCTGCATTGCTCTGTGGAGAGTATATCGGAGTTTTTAGGTGCCGGATTCCGAAGCTCTCCATCGCCTCCTCGAAGATCCTCGACGTGAATTGCCGTCCATTGTCCGAGTGCACTGTTTCCGGAACCCCGAATTTGTAGAAAACCTCGCTGATGAGGAATTCTACAGCGTTCGAGGCTGCCGCGTCTCGCATGGCCTTCAGGAACGTGTACTTGGAGAAGTGGTCCACGACGATAAAGATCCAGGCATGCCCCTGCTTTGACCGCGGATACTTGCCAAGGAAGTCGACGTACAGCTTCTGGAGTGGCCGCTTTGTCTTTACCCGTTCTCCGATTCCGACCATCATCCGGTGGTTCGGCGTCTTCGACTCCTTACACACCTGGCATTTTCGGACAAACTCATGCACCTGCAGCCCCATCCCAGGCCAGTAGAATTGTCGTCGCAAGATCTCCAGCGTCTTTCCCATTCCGCCGTGAGCTGCCTTTGAGTCCGTGTGGGCGCGCTCAACTAGGCTGTGGGTCAGACTCTGCGGTATCCAGAGTTTCCACGCCGATCCATCCACCTCGTCATCCAAAGTTGCCGGGGAGACACGCTTGAAGATGAGCCTGTCCTCGATGCTAAGATCCGGTAAGTTATCCGTGTTCTCATGCACTTCTCGGACTAACTCCTGGTACTCATCCCCAGCAAACTCCGTGGTCTCAAAACCCAGCAACTCTGTCGGATCCAGGGAAATGTCCTCCATGCATCGCGAAAGCGTGTCTGCCACCACGTTCTCGCTGCCTTTCCGATGTTCGATGCTAAAGTTGAACCCCTGAAGCTGCAGTGACCACCTGGCCAGACGTCCTGAGAGATCCTTCATCGATATTAACTATTTAAGGCTGGCGTGATCGTTTCGGATCGCCAGGAGAGCTGCAAGGCACTCTTTCTCGGTGACGGTGTAATTTACCTGGTGCCGGTTCATCTTCGCCGAGAAGAACGCTATCGGCTGCTCCTGGTTGTCCTTGTCCTTCAGGAACAGCACAGCACCGACTCCAATGTGCGAAGCGTTACACTGGATGTAAAAATGCCGCTTGAAGTCTGCGTGCACCAGAACGGGTGCCGTGGTCAACGCCATCTTCAACGCCTCGACCGACAGCTGCGCCTCCGGACTCAACGAAAACTTTGTGCTCCCAGTTTTCTTGAGCGATTCGGTTAGCGGCGCTGCCAACGTCGCGAAGCTTCTTACAAAGCGCCGGTACCAGCCAGCGGTACCCAGAAACGCGTGCACCTCCTTCATCGACCTCGGCTCTGGCATTCTCCGGATCGCTGCCACCATACCAGGATCCATGCGCAGACGACCTCCACCTACGATGAACCCTTGGTAAGTCAAAGACTTGAAGCAGAATTTCGATTTACCCAGGCCGATGGTTAATTCTGCTTCCCTTAGGCATTCAGCGACTCGTCGTAGGTACCGGAAGTGCGTCTCGATGTCCGGAGCCAGTATAAGCAGATCATTCAAGTATACGAACACATTGGATCGCATTTCAGCTGGGATTACTCGATCCATGAGTCTCACCAACCGCTGTGCCGCATTACAGAGCCCTGAATTGGTAAAGGGGCCTACCAGGAACCGAGAACGCTGTCAACTCCTTGCTTTTCTCGTCCAGCTCGATCTGCCAGAACGCGAATTTCAAATCTACGCTGGAGTGTAATGCGTCTGGTCGATTCTGGAGAGGATTCCATTGATACTAGGCAAGGGATAAGCATCCTTCACCGTCACCTCGTTCAGCTTTCTGGCATTCAAACAGAATCTGTCCTTTCCAGGCTTCGACACCACTGTCGTCCGGTTGCTCCATGGGCTCTTGCTCTCCTCGATGACTCCCAGGGCTAGCGTCTTGTCGACTTCGTCCTCGACCACCTTCTGCTTCGCCGGGGACATCGGATAGGGTCGGTCTTTGAAGATCTTCGCGCCTTCCACCAGCTCGATGTTGTGCTTCTCCAAGCCGGTGGTTCCCAGACCATCCCAGACTTTGAGCCGGGATTTGTCCCACTACGGCCGGTGCTAGCCCAAACGTCCGCCACAAATCAACTCCGAAGTACGCTGGCTGCTCAAGGTACGGGCACAGATAGAAAAGAATGTTTTCTACCCTCCCTTCGTACTCCACAGGTACCTTGTTTCGCCCGATGATCGACCGATCCTCGCCAGCGGCCGTTCGCACCAAGGAGAAATACAGCTGTACTGGCACGCCCAACGCCTCGACCAGTTCCCTGCCGCCTGCCCAGCACACTGACACTCGCTCCGGTGTCCAACAAACCCGTCAGCTGCTGACCCAGGACTTTCACCTTGGCGAAGGGTCTGGGATCTTGGATGCCGCCACGCTTTACAGCCGCAAAGACCTCCCTTCGTTTCTCCTGCCGTTTCCTGAAACGATCTCGGGCCTTTCTGACCGTGCGGGAAACCTCACGCATACCACTCAGCTGGTGTTGCTCGAAAATCCGGCCCCTTGCCTCCAAATACCTCCGCATGTGCTCTTCATAAGATAAATATCTAAGACTAACTTTACAGATATTCTTCACCCGTAATTGTCTCTTCTTCGGTAACTCTACTTGGCGGGGTTCCTCCCTGGGCGAGCTCTTCCCGCTCTCGGATCGCCCAGCCGTCCGTTTCCCGCGCAGTTCGGGCAGTTGGGAGCGACTGTGTCGGCTTTTCCGCATCGGAAACATAACACCTTCCGCAGCTCCTGCTCGCAATCCCGGAACCCGTGATCCAAGGCTCCGCAGTTCCAACAGCCGGTCCGGAATGTATTTCGGGGCCTTTTTCGGACTTCGGACTTTCGGACACCTGCGGGGCCTGCTCGTCCTCGTGGTCGTCCTCACCCGGCTCTGGAGCAAACGCCTCGCTGACCCGGTTCCGTTCCGGTCCTGGGTAGCGCGCTGGCGGCGGAAATTGGACCCGAGCTCTGCGTCCGACGCTACGCTCCACTTCGAGGCTCTCCTGCCGCAGCTCATCCACGGTGAGTAGCTCTATTGCATAAATGAAGCGAGCGATCCCCTCTCTCAGCCCCTTCTTCATCACTTTTACCAGGTGGCGCTCCGGCATTGGCTTCCGCAGACGCGACGCAAGTGCCTGCATGGCGTGCAGATAGTCGTCCACCGACTCTCCTGGCTGCTGCTCCCGCTGCAGAAGCTGATGCATGCGTTGATGCTCCGTCTCATGGCTCTGGAATCCGTCCACCAGAGCTCGGCGCAGCTGGTACCGATTATCCAGCCGGTGCTGTTGCACGTGGATCCAAAACCACTCCAGCGCCCTTCCCGTCATCAGACTGCCCCTGGAGGTACTCCAAACGGAACAGAAAGCCCTCGATGTGGCTCCGTTCGTCCACGTCGCTGAAGGAGATGTTCCATCGGTCCACCCTCGCCCCATGGGAACTGCTTCCTGCGTCCCAATTGACATACGTCCGATCGCGGAATTCGCCAGCCCGGCGGTCCTCCACGCGCAAATTCCGGTCTCCGCGGTCGGCTGGCCACATCTCCTCTACTTCTGTGGAGTACGCGGTGCTGCTGCCATATGCCTCGCCTTGCCCCGGTTCACGCCTGGCCTGTGTTGGCGGCATCCGCAGAGGTGGCCTCGTCGGCTGTGCGGCAGCTGTCTGCGCCTGCCTGGGTACCGCTCCGCGGGAATCTGGTCCGGCTTCCCTCGACCGCCCCACTGAAGGTGGCTGCTGTGGGCGCTGCTGCTGCAGTCCTGCAGGAATTGTTGGCTGCTGCTGCGGTCGCTGGCCCTGGCTTCCGCCTGGACCGTGCCTCTGAGGGACAGCCGGTCTCAGAACCTCATTCATCAGCTGCATCAGGTCCATGAAACCGGCCCGCATCTCCTCCCGCAAACCCTGACTGATCCCAGCCTCTTTAGACTTGCGGTATGTTTCCGCAGCCTGAGCTGCGGCTCCTGAAACTGGACCAACTTCGGAAGGAATACCGTCTCCAGCAGCTGGTCTGCTGCGGGCTTTGGCTAGCGTAGAAAAACTGCTCAGGCTGGCGTCGAAAAAAACGGCTCTGGCTGGCTGCCAGCCACGGCGGATATAGGCCTCCTTCCCACACACACAACGGCTGCGACGGACACGGGGGAATTAACCCAGGTATTAGAACCCGAAAAAAACGGCCGTGGCTAGTTTTTCGGTCACTGCCACGCAAAAAAAGGAATTCCTCGCATTAAAATTTTTATTTACTTGCACTATACCATATATGCTTTCTCACGTTTTTTTCCTTTTTTCCTAGCTTTACTTTTCCACGGTTACTCCCGTCGCACGATATTCCCTACTGCCCCTAACGTGGCCTTTTTCGCCTCCCTTTATGGCCTCGGACCGTTGCCAGAGCTCCGGCTTAGGAACCGTTGTTTTTCGGGTTCAACGGCCCAGGTCAAAGAGTAACCCAGTCGGACTTCGCTTCATGCCCATGAACTGCTCACCAAGAATTTCTGCAGCAGCGGGGATGGCATTTTATTTTTATTTCCCGAAAGGGAAATTCCCCTTTTTCTTTCGGGATTTTTGTTTTACCAAGCAGCGCGCTGATAAAAATGCATTATGCATCTATCTGCATATAAGCGTTGATAATCAAATTAGCTGCGTGGCGCGTTGTGTAAGCGGCCGGACTGAGAACCGCAGAGTCCCGGGTTCGAACCCCAGTCCAGCCGAAACTTTTTATTTTTATATTTTTTTATATTTTTATACCCTTGCAGGGTATATTAGTTTCAGTCAAAAGTTTGCAACGCAGTGAAGGAAGCATCTCCGACCCTATAAAGTATATATATTCTAGATCAGGATCAACAGCCGAGTCGATATCGCCATGTCCGTCTGTTCGTCTGTCCGTCTGTCCGTCTGTCCGTTTCTACGCAAACTAGTCCCTCAGTTTTAAGGCTATCTGAATAAAACTTTGCAGTTAGGCTTCTATATACTCTCACTCGTACATATGTCGGAACGGGCCGGATCGGACGACTATATCATATAGCTGCCTAAGGAACAATCGGAAACATCTACGAAAAAAATTATTACTTTGTCAGTTTTCAACCAATTTTCACCAAATTTGATATTTGCCCATTTAGTATTATTTCCGAACTTCGTTTTTAATTTCATGAAAATCGGCTGACTATATCCTATAGCTTCCATAGGAACAATCAGGAAAATAAAAGAAAAAACCATAACTTTGTCAGTTTTTACCATATTTTCACCAAATTTGATATTTAGCCATATTTTATTATTCCTAAATTTTGATTTTAATTTCATGAAAATCGGCTGACTATATTATATAGCTGCCATAGGAACAATCGGAAAAATCTACGAAAAAAAATTATAACTTTGTCAGTTTTCAACCAATTTTCACCAAATTTGATATTTGCCCATTTAGTATTATTTTCGAATTTCGGTTTTAATTTCATGAAAATCAGCTGACTATATCCTATAGCTTCCATAGGAACAATCAGGAAAATTATAACTTTGTCAGTTTTCAACCAATTTTCACCAAATTTGATATTTGCCCATTTAGTATTATTTCCGAATTTCGATTTTAATTTCATGAAAATCGGCTGACTATATCCTATAGCTTCCATAGGAACAATCAGGAAAATAAAAGAAAAAACCATAACTTTGTCAGTTTTCAACATATTTTCACCAAATTTGATAGTTACCCATATTTTAGAATTCCTGAATTTTGATTTTAATTTCATGAAAATCGGCTGACTATATCCTATAGCTTCCATAGGAACAATCAGGAAAATAAAAAAAAAACCATAGCTTATTCGTGTTTCAAACCATTGCCATCAAATTTGAGATTTGGCAACAAATTATTATTTCAGAATTTCGTTTTTAATGTTTTGTTTAAACTCTGCAAGGGTATACAAACTTCGGTGAGCCGAAGTTAGCTTCCTTTCTTGTTGTTTTTTGCACTGCCATTTCCCCATGAACGTTGCACATGACTTTCAAACTGAAAGGAGCAGCGGCGTGGGGATCATGAACTACCCCGGCCGCCCATGTATGAAAGAGAATGAGGCTTTTCAGAAATGGGGATGGCATCCCCCATGAACGATTCGGTAGGAAAACCATATAGATTTCCTACCTCAAAGTCCGACTGGCAAGAGCCCCTTCTCTTAAATTGCCCGCCCTCTTCACCGGTTCGCTCCCGACCCCTCACCACCCCCCTCTGGCCTAACTAATCCAAACCTAATCGATCTATCGATTGTCCTTACAGCCCATTCCGACTAGAAATGCAACATTATGCATGTCCGTCAAATTAGCGTCGGTGAGTTAGCGTCGATATGGAACGATGGGAAAATGGAACACGGAGAAATATTTTATATTTTATTTATTTAGTAATAAATAAAACTAAATAAAGTTTATAAATGCTAAAAAACAAATTTACTAATGTTTTTCACTGGGTTTGGGTGTATTTGACCTTTGGAACTATTAAAAAAAAGCCTTTGAAAAATCGGGTTTTCACAGTTTTTCCAATATCTCGGCTCGCCGGGAATGTGCCAATATAAGCGGTATGCCAGGATAAAGGACATATATTGTAGTTTTATCCTGCCAAGTTTCGTTCAATCCTATCCATAAGTTTTTGAGAAAATTGGATTACAGTAGACCAACCTCGGGGTCCGCTCCATACAAAATAGGGCAGCAAAAATGGTAAGCCCTATAACTCAAATTTAAGGGAATGTGCGAATATGCACGGTATACTGGCTTACTAAGGAAGAATTAGAGAATATTTGGGGAGAATTTCATAAGTTTCTATCCATACGTTTTTGAGAAAATCGCACAACAGTGGGTGGTGTATGTGTGCTGATAACGTAGGCGCGAACTATGAAAATGGAACCACTCGTGAACTTGCAGAGAACCACTTTCTGATCCGGACACCGGAATCGTGACTATCGTGTTCCATAATATGAAAATGGAACCAGGAGTGAACCTGCAGAGAACGAGTTTCTGAACCAGACATCGGAATCATGACTATCGTGTTCCTTACGAAATTTTCGACGCTAACTTTCAAAAAATTCTAGCAAGGAAACGCTTGAATGTGCCAACATGCACGGTATACCATTGGAAAGGGCGAATTTTCCTCTAATTTTGGTTTTAATCTCATCAAAAGTTATCCATACGATTTTGAGAAATAGCGTTTTTGATTATTATTAATAACACTGCCACCATATCGAACCTAATGTCACGTGGCGTGGCCCCATACGATATTTTCGACGCTAACTTTCAAAAAATTCTAGCAAGATAACGCTTGAATGTAGCGAAATTTCCGAATATTTCCTTGTCCCAACATACAAATGTCTTGTATGATCCTTCCTGGACCCGACTGAGGATTATCCTGGCCAGAGGTTCGAAACATTAGTGCTAAACATACTGGTATATTTCGCATGCACTTCCATATAATGCGAGCGCATCTAAAAATGCTCACCCAAAAAAGTGGCCAACGCGCCATAAGTTTAAGTTTTTACTTCTGCCTGCACTCCCGGAGTGCAACACCCCTTGTTAAAATATGTCAAAAACTTAAGGTATAGGAATTCTTTTTTTTTTTAGTCAGTACATCGAAAACATACGTACATATGGGCAAATCCCACGTGTCGCACGCTACATTCGCTCGATTTTAAATAATGACAAGAAAGGAAGCTAACTTCGGCTCACCGAAGTTTGTATACCCTTGCAGAGTTTAAACAAAAAAATAAAAACGAAATTCTGAAATAATAATTTGTTGCCAAATCTCAAATGTGATGGCAATGCACTATGGGGCCGCGGACCGGTTTTGGTGGCCAAAAGTCATTTTTCAAAAGTTTTCTAAATAATTTTTTAAACATATCATTACGTTAAGAAAACATTAATCTTCAATGTTTCATACCAGAAATTTTGAAAAAACAGTCCAGTGTTGAGCAACCAGACGCCAAACAGCGCTGTTAGCACTCTCGTTTAAAGAAGAATTAAGCAGACGCAAAATAGGCAATTTTAAAAGTTAAAAAAACTAAAGAAAAAGTCTGTTTTATGAAAAGATTCGTCATGCAATCGGATCAGAGGGGCTTGTACTAAGTGTTTGTGGGTGTAAATAGTAGGAGTTGATCGTATTGTACTTGTAATTTATGTATTTGTGAACCCTTCCACAAGTTAAATGTTAAAGTGAAACCTAATTTTTAAATAGAGAAACAAAAATTGTTTCACCTAGTTTCACAATAATATTTATTCTGTGTTATTAACCATTTAATTCTTGTTCAAATGAATAGAGTCATAAGGTGCACTTTTGCGCAATTTTTGAGAGAAATTTTAATTTTTCTGAGATAACCTTTTATTGCTCAAGCCGGCCATTTTTGCTACTCTAAACAGCAACCAAATCGGTGTTTTTTCACAATAAAAGGCCGTAAAATGTTTTTTTTCGAAATGGAAAACGAAATAAATGAATAATTAAACTAATAATTAAAATAAAATATAAGTTTTAACCTTTTGAGTTGTTTTGTTCTTTTTCGATTTAGCTGCACTTATGGAAAAACGCAGAAATTCGGCATTTTAGTCTGATAGTTACTAAGGAAAGCGTTATCCGATTTAGCTCAAAATTGCTACATAGTATTAAAAAAGCAACACATTTCAGCTCCTAAAATTTCATTACTTTATCTTTAGTTTTACCCGATCGTTTCTATAGGAGCTAAAGAATATAGTTTCCTGATCCGAACGATTTTCATACCATATGTGCGTAGGGACAAATTATGACGATATGTTAAGTTTCATGTCGATAAGTTTCGATATCTCCAAAACTGACCGAGTTATTAGTTAAGGCCACCAACACCGATCCGCGGCCCCATAGTGCAATGGTTTGAAACACGGCTAAGCTATGGTTTTTTTTATTTTCCTGATTGTTCCTATGGAAGCTATAGGATATAGTCAGCCGATTTTCATGAAATTAAAATCAAAATTCAGAAATACTAAAATATGGCTAAATATCAAATTTGGTGAAAATATGTTGAAATCTGACAAAGTTATGGTTTTTTCTTTTATTTTCCTGATTGTTCCTATGGAAGCTATAGGATATAGTCAGCTGATTTTCATGAAATTAAAATCAAAATTCAGGAATAATATAATATAGTATAGTCAGCCGATTTTCATGAAATTAAAATCGAAATTCAGGAATACTAAAATATGGGTAACTATCAAATTTGGTGAAAATATGTTGAAAACTGACAAAGTTATGAATTTTTCTTTTATTTTCCTGATTGTTCCTATGGAAGCTATAGGATATAGTCAGCCGATTTTCATGAAATTAAAATCAAAATTCAGGAATAATAAAATATGGGTAACTATCAAATTTGGTGAAAATATGTTGAAAACTGACAAAGTTATGAATTTTACTTTTATTTTCCTGATTGTTCCTATGGAAGCTATAGGATATAGTCAGCCGATTTTCATGAAATTAAAATCAAAATTTAGGAATAATAAAATATGGCTAAATATCAAATTTGGTGAAAATATGTTGAAAACTGACAAAGTTATAATTTTCCTGATTGTTCCTATGGAAGCTATAGGATATAGTCAGCCGATTTTCATGAAATTAAAATCAAAATTCAGGAATAATATAATATAGTATAGTCAGCCGATTTTCATGAAATTAAAATCGAAATTCAGGAATACTAAAATATGGGTAACTATCAAATTTGGTGAAAATATGTTGAAAACTGACAAAGTTATGAATTTTTCTTTTATTTTCCTGATTGTTCCTATGGAAGCTATAGGATATAGTCAGCCGATTTTCATGAAATTAAAACCGAAATTCGGAAATAATACTAAATGGGTAAATATCAAATTTGGTGAAAATTGGTTGAAAACTGACAAAGTTATAATTTTCCTGATTGTTCCTATGGAAGCTATAGGATATAGTCAGCCGATTTTCATGAAATTAAAACCGAAATTCGGAAATAATACTCAATGGGCAAATATCAAATTTGGTGAAAATTGGTTGAAAACTGACAAAGTTATAATTTTTGTTTGAAAATTTTTCGGATCGTTCCTCTGGCAGCTATATGATATAGTCGTCCGATCCGGCCCGTTCCGACATATGTACGAGTGAGAGTATATAGAAGCCTAACTGCAAAGTTTCATTCAGATAGCTTTAAAACTGAGGGACTTAGTTTGCGTAGAAACGGACAGACGGACAGACGGACATGGCGAGATCGACTCGGCTGTTGATCCTGATCTAGAATATATATACTTTATAGGGTCGGAGATGCTTCCTTCACTGCGTTGCAAACTTTTGACTGAAACTAATATACCCTGCAAGGGTATAAAAAGTTCCAGGGATATAACGTCATTTTCGACGAGCAATGGCTCGTATCGCTTCACGCGATTACCATTTGACTTAAAAATAGCCCCAAATTCATTCCAGAGAATGATGACTATCGCCTTCTCCAGATTAGAACCATCACAAGCATTTCTTTACATGGATGACTTAATAGTCGTAGGATGTTCCGAAAAACATAGCTCAAGAACTTAACTGATGTCTTCGAGAAATGTAGGCAACATAACCTAAAGCTACATCCTGAAAAATGTTCATTTTTCATGCATGAAGTCACATTTTTGGGACATAAATGCACTAATAAAGGAATATAAAAAAATATGACGTCATAAAAAACTATCCAGTCCCACATGATGCGGACAGCGCTAGACGATTCTTTGCATTTTGCAATTACTATAGGCGCTTGATAAAAAACTTTGCCGATTATTCTCGTCACATAACCAGGGTTTGTAAAAAGGATGTAAAATTCGAATGGAAATCTGAATGCCAGAATGCCTTCGATCACCTTAAAACGGCACTTATAAACCCAACCTTGTTACAATATCCAGATTTCACTAAAGAATTCTTCTGATGCAAGTATGCAAGCGTGTGGAGCGGTTTTAACTCAAAGCCATAATGGACTCCAACTTCCAATTGCATACGCATCAAGATCTTTTACCAAAGGAGAAAGTAACAAGAGTACCACTGATCAAGAACTAGCTGCTATTCACTGGGCTATAATGCATTTTCGACCATATATTTATGGTAACCACTTCACGGTTAAAACAGACCATAGACCACTAACTTATTTTTTTTCAATGGTGAATCCCAGTTCGAAATTAACATTTCGTAGCTGATGCGTTATCAAGAATAACCATCAAAGATTTACAAAAAATCCTGGAAGTATACATAAAGTCACTACAAGAAACCAAAGTAGACAGAAATCCTGCGCAGGAGAAAAACTAACAGAATTGCTTAGGCAATCTGAAGAAAAAGCTTCAAAGCTCAACGTATATAAAGTCATTAATAATGATGAAGTACGTATGCATGTAAATAATAAAATGTGTTTATTCAAACACGGAAAGAAAATTACATCAAGCTATGATGTTAGTGATTTTTATACTAATGGAACCTTTAACTTAGGTCAATTCTTCCAAAGGCTTGAAAAGCAGGCCGGTATAAACAAAATCAGCCAACTCAAAGTGGCACCGTGGGAAAATATCTTTGAACTCGTTTCAATTGATAATTTTAAAATAATGGGCAATAAAATATTGAAATCATTAAGAGTAGCGCTACTCAACCCGGTGACCGTAATAAATAATAAGAAAGAAAAAGAAGCTACACTGTCTACATTCCATGACGATTCAATACAAGGAGGTCACACTGGCATTACAAAAACCTTGGCCAAGGTCCAGAAACACTACTACTGGGAAAATATGTCCAAAGACATAAAAGAGTACATAAGGAAATGTCCAAAATGCCAAAAGTCGAAAACGACTAACCATACAAAGACCCCACTTACTATAACAGAAACTCCAGAAAGAGCCTTCGACAGGGTAATTGTGGATACAATTGGTCCACTACCGAAATCGAACACTGGAAATGAATACGCAGTAACGTTAATATGCGATTTGACAAAGTATTTGGTAGCAATACCAATACCGAATAAAAGGGAAAATACCGTAGCTAAAGCTATATTTGAAGATTTTATTCTAAAGTACGGTCCAATGAAGACGTTCATAACGGACATGGGAACAGAATACAAAAATTCAATTATTGAAGATCTATGTAAATATTTAAATATTAAAAACATGACTTCAACTGCATACCATCACCAGACTGTAGGTACCGTGGAGCGAAGCCACAGAACATTTAATGAGTTCATACGTTCCTACATCTCAGTAGACAAAACAGACTGGGATATATGGCTACGATACTTCGTATACTGCTTTAACACAACCCCCTCTATGGCACACAATTACTGTCCATACGAGCTAGTTTTTGGCAAAACTTCAAATTTGCCAAAACATTTTAATAGCATAGATGTAATTAAACCCCTTTATAATGTAGAAGACTATGCTAAGGAATCTAAATTTAGATTAGAGCAGTCATTTAAGAGAGCTGGGATAATGCTAGAATCGCATAAGATTAAAAATAAAATTAGTTACGACAAGACTAGTTTAGATTTTGATTTAAAAATAGTAGATCAGGTTTTATTGAGAAATGAAACTGGTCATACGCTAGAATTTAAATATACAGGGCCTTATAATGTAGAACAAATAGGAGCTAATGATAACATAACTATAATAAACCGTAATAATAAAAAACAAATAGTACATAAAGATAGATTAAAACCTTTTTATAATCAATCTTTTATTTTTCAAATATATACATATATCATTTATGGAAATACATAAAATACAAAATAAGCATATATACAAAATACTAAAATAAAAAAAATTAAAAAAAAAAAATTTTAAATAAAAATATCATTAAAAATTCGTAATCATACAATAGAAAATAACTTCATTATATTACGTTATTTTTCAAAAGGAGGGAGATGTAATATGCACATATAGATATATCTGACATACGCAACCAATTGTATCTAAACATACTTAAATGCATTGAAGGGTTATACAACCCAAGGCCAGGTCATAAACCTCGACCGAAATATGAATCCCTCGTTGCGCATTTGCACCGCACGCAGAAAGTGCAGGTGACAGCATAAATGCACCACGAGCGGACCTTACGTATGCATGTGCATATACCTCCGCGCTCAGCCTAAGCGAGCATAGCTATGTATTTAAGAATATTGTATATATACGTCTCTTCGCTGCCGCTGTTGGCAGCGCAGCTACACGACATAGCCTTCTTTAGTTTTAAATACATTTAGATAAGATTATTATCAATTATGACTTTGGAGCGACAGCAATGGTTGCTCTGAAGAGTTAAATGAAATTGACACAAATAAAAGAATTAAACTCTACAACTACAACTACACTACCTGACTGCTCATTTGGCCGGCAAATCAATTCTACTACAAAAGTCTCTAATTAAGCACGGATCCATAGAGTAACAAACCCTTCTAAAGCAGTGAGAGAGAGGGGAAAGTAGATAGTTCAGATAGTCCAGATGGAAAATCAAAATACTAGAAAAATGTGGGGCATCTTTTGAAAAAAAAAAATGTAATAAAACAAGCCGTTTTTGACTGTTGGTCTCTCGCTTGCTCTTTTGCAGTTCCTTCACATTTTACAAATTATCGATCCCGCTATGAAAAATAATGTGCAGAAATATCTAATTTAGTTTAGAAGAGTAAATGCAGTTTATAGAATTAAATTAAGACATAGGCAAATACAATAGTTTTGGATTTGGGCAATTTTATTAATGTGCAAGGATGAGGGGAGGACCTTAACTTATATCATATAATGGTAATTCCTTTGTAAAATATCTCCAGATTGTCTTCCATATTATCTTATTTGAGCGCTGTCAGGGGCGCAGCCACTATAATGCATGCCAACTCTTTAGGGACAAATATTATTATAAAACAAGAAAGGAAGCTAACTTCGGCTCACCGAAGTTTGTATACCCTTGCACAGTTTAAACAAAAAATTAAAAACGAAATTCTGAAATAATAATTTGTTGCCAAATCTCAAATGTGATGGCAATGCACTATGGGGCCGCGGACCGGTTTTGGTGGCCAAAAGTCATTTTTCAAAAGTTTTCTAAATAATTTTTTAAACATATCATTACGTTAAGAAAACATTAATCTTCAATGTTTCATACCAGAAATTTTGAAAAAACAGTCTAGTGTTGAGCAACCAGACGCCAAACAGCGCTGTTAGCACTCTCGTTTAAAGAAGAATTAAGCAGACGCAAAATAGGCAATTTTAAAAGTTAAAAAAACGAAAGAAAAAGTCTGTTTTATGTTGTACTAAGTGTTTGTGGGTGTAAATAGTAGTAGTTGATCGTATTGTACTTGTAATTTATGTATTTGTGAACCCTTCCACAAGTTAAATGTTAAAGTGAAACCTAATTTTTAAATAGAGAAACAAAAATTGTTTCACCTAGTTTCACAATAATATTTATTCTGTGTTATTAACCATTTAATTCTTGTTCAAATGAATAGAGTCATAAGGTGCACTTTTGCGCAATTTTGGAGAGAAATTTTAATTTTTCTGAGATAACCTTTTATTGCTCAAGCCGGCCATTTTTGCTACTCTAAACAGCAACCAAATCGGTGTTTTTTCACAATAAAAGGCCGTAAAATGTTTTTTTTCGAAATGGAAAACGAAATAAATGAATAATTAAACTAATAATTAAAATAAAATATAAGTTTTAACCTTTTGAGTTGTTTTGTTCTTTTTCGATTTAGCTGCACTTATGGAAAAACACAGAAATTCGGCATTTTAGTCTGATAGTTGCTAAGGAAAGCGTTATCCGATTTAGCTCAAAATTGCTACATAGTATTAAAAAAGCAACACATTTCAGCTCCTAAAATTTCATTACTTTATCTTTAGTTTTACCCGATCGTTCCTATAGGAGCTATAGAATATAGTTTCCTGATCCGAACGATTTTCATACCATATGTGCGTAGGGACAAATTATGACGATATGTTAAGTTTCATGTCGATAAGTTTCGATATCTCCAAAACTGACCGAGTTATTAGTTAAGGCCACCAAAACCGGTCCGCGGCCCCATAGTGCAATGGTTTGAAACACGGCTAAGCTATGGTTTTTTTTTATTTTCCTGATTGTTCCTATGGAAGCTATAGGATATAGTCAGCCGATTTTCATGAAATTAAAATCAAAATTCAGAAATACTAAAATATGGCTAAATATCAAATTTGGTGAAAATCTGTTGAAATCTGACAAAGTTATGGTTTTTTCTTTTATTTTCCTGATTGTTCCTATGGAAGCTATAGGGTATAGTCAGCCGATTTTCATGAAATTAAAATCGAAATTCAGGAATACTAAAATATGGGTAACTATCAAATTTGGTGAAAATATGTTGAAAACTGACAAAGTTATGAATTTTTCTTTTATTTTCCTGATTGTTCCTATGGAAGCTATAGGATATAGTCAGCCGATTTTCATGAAATTAAAACCGAAATTCGGAAATAATACTAAATGGGCAAATATCAAATTTGGTGAAAATTGGTTGAAAACTGACAAAGTTATAATTTTATTTGAAAATTTTTCGGATCGTTCCTCTGGCAGCTATATGATATAGTCGTCCGATCCGGCCCGTTCCGACATATGTACGAGTGAGAGTATATACAAGCCTAACTGCAAAGTTTCATTCAGATAGCTTTAAAACTGAGGGACTAGTTTGCGTAGAAACGGACAGACGGACAGAAGGACAGACGGACATGGCGAGATCGACTCGGCTGTTGATCCTGATCTAGAATATATATACTTTATAGGGTCGGAGATGCTTCCTTCACTGCGTTGCAAACTTTTGACTGAAACTAATATACCCTGCAAGGGTATAACAAAGCATTAAATGTTGGGCGTGGCTTGAGTTTTAAATTGAGCCGGGTTTCAAGAAGGTATGCTCGCATCATTTGCCCTCTAAAAATTTGGAAATAGCTGTCACACATGAAAATGTAATAATGGCCAATATTAATAACTCCGTTAATTTAAAAGGTATCAACTTTGATATTTTGGTAATTATAGGATGATACTGGATTGAAATTATGCGGATCAGAAAACTATATCCTATAGCTTCCATAGAAACAAAACAACATTTTTTAGATAGATTTATAAAACTTCGGTCGCTTAAAAATTATTTAATTTTAACTATATTTTAAACATTTTATCGAAATCGGATAACCTATAGTCGGAATACCTATAGTTTTCATAGGAAAAATCAGAATATATTGCCTATTTTGCCTATAATTGCATGGAAAATTGATTATAAAGTCGTTAAATGATTTTACATTTTGTTTTTACATTGTGTGTTAAGTGGATTTTTATAAGTTTGCATTAGTTTTAAGACATTTTTAATAATTTAAAGTTGGATTTTTCATACAAAATAAGGTAATCTTTAAATAAAAATTGTAAGAAATGTGGTCAAATGTGGCATTAGTGACTATATGCAATTGAAAGAGAATTAAATACTCTACAACACACACTAGATTTCAAGGTGGGACTAGGTGGGATTCAATAGATTTACCTTTCCAAAAAGAGGTTTTAAAAAGAAATTGCATATTTTTGAAGACATATTTTAATGTCAAATTACAAAATCATAACAACAACGGAGGTCATTTAAAATTTTAAAACAAGTAATTCAAAGATTTTAAAATATATTTCAGCAAAAAAATTGTATAGTTTTGAATGTTTTTCCGAGTTTTCATAATTTTAAAATAGAGATTTTTTACGTACTTTAACTCTCTCAATTTTCTTGTGAACAAACAGCTTACTTTAACAGCTCCGTTCGCAAAAGTGGAGCCACCAATGAAAATTTGGGGTATGCCACGTACATGGTCACTCGATTACCAATCGATTAATACCAAGATCAATTAATTTTAACAACTTGTAAAAAATGGGTTTTGTCCAACTTTTGTTGTCGGCTGGACCATAGTGCTGTGTCATAGTAAAGCTGGGAAAAAATCTATTTTTTTTTTCGGTCGATGCATCGATTCTGTTTTCAAAGAATCAATGTATCGGAACTATGACAAAAAACCCGGTACTGGGAATAAGAAGAGGAGGAAATCTTGCAAATAAGGATAACTTAATTAGATTTGTGCTTTAAAATGATTAAATATATACATATAAATAATAGTTTTCACACTTCCTTAGAATCTTGTGTGTTGGTGGATTAGAGAATATATTGTTAATGATAGACGCGCCTCTCTTAAACCAACTACTCGTACGGTTAACAATCTTGTTTTTACCAGCAAAAACCAATGGATTTCAAAAATTTAATTCTTTGTCTTGTTTTGAAATTACTCTGCATTTCTTATTTATTCGTTTTTTTTTTTACTTTTGCTTTTCGTTTTTTAGTTCTTAAAAAATGTACTTTAGTTTACTTCACAACATTTTTAAGATATTTGATATATCTTACTTTTGTTTATTGGTTTATTAGTTATTAAATGTAATTTAGGTTACTTTTCATAATTTTTAAGATCTCAGTGAAAAACAAATACAAATTTTTTATTTCGATTTAAATCGATAATTTTGTCTAAAAGATCGAAAATAATCGATGCACTGAGAATCGATTTTTCCCTAGCTCTGTGTCATAGCACCGTGTCATTTATTCGTATAAGGAATACCCTAAATAAAAATGTAATTCTTTCGTATCTAAACTAGTTCGATTGCTATTCATAGCACCAGAAGTCTTTATTCGTATAGGGAATACCCTAAATAAAAATGTAGTTCTGAACAAGTTCAATTGTTTCGGAAAATTGCATCGTAGTCATAGAGCTTGTTGGTATTTACATTATATTCCAATAGAATTAGTTTGCTAATTAGTCTGAAATTATTCAAATTAAATTGGTGGAAACCACTGATTCAGTGGCACTGAATATATGTACATAAGTTTTAATTAACATACACAAGAGCATTCGTAAATATTTAGCCAACATACTTAAATTTAAAACATATGCCAATCGTTATAATAAATTGTTAATTATAATTATTACATTAAGCCCAGTGCTTTAAAAATTAAATCTTTAATCTTTAAAATTATTTGTATATAGATATTACTTCATATACAAGTACACATATGTATGTATGGTCAAATGTATATATACATACATATCCACAAAGTATATATACAGATGTACATGCGTACATATGTATGTGATTTTATGCTAAGTTTGATGTTGAATTTAATTATAACCCATAATACGAAAATATTTAACAATATACCAATGTATTGTATTTCTATACAGGAAACATATTTGATCTATTGCAATCACGGATTCATTGACGTTGAATTTATTATTAAGGAGCTGTGGAAATTCGCGGGAACACATCAGAACAATTATAGTTCTTCATAATAGATTGAAATTGTTCAAAAAATTATTGCAAATCTCATAATCATGCTGAGACAAGCAAAATTGAGTTCAATTATTGCACCTCTATTTTCCATACACATTATGTTAAATAATACAGCGGGACTAATTAACCTAGCGAATATTTCAATAAGACAAAAGACCGCTTAAGAAAAGTGTTACATTTTATTTGTAATATTGAAGACACAAATGAATAATTATAAATTCACTTGAAAAAAGTTTTATCTGCATGAACTGGATATTTCTGAAATTAAATTATTCAACAAAAAATGAAGTTATTAGAGAGCTCACGTTTCGAGGCAATCAACAATGCTCTTTCTATACAAACCAGCGGCATCACAATATTTGGACGCATTGAAAGTTATTCATGGTATGTATAATTCATAATGTAAATGATGTTAATATTGTTTAATTTTTTTTGTTTTTTGAAATCTCTGCTCCTATGTATGTACATATGGGCAAATCCCAGGAATTGTCCACCTCGGCCAAAATTGAAAAACTTCTCTAAAATGATTTTTATCAACATAGTTACATTAAAATATGGTCCAATTGATCGAATTTGATAGCCTTTATAATATTCTAAAGCAAATTTCAAAATATTCGAAAGCATATTCTCGCAATCGCAATTTTTCATTATTTTAATGATAAACGGCCAAAAAAAGGGCATGTTTTGTTTTGCTTATTAACAGACGACTTTGACTTTTATTTTCTAACATCTCTAAAAGGATGCAAATATTCAAAATAAAATGCATATGGGCTAATCCTGGGGTCGCGAACGTACGTTCGTACGCAATTAGTGCAAAAAAATTAAAGAAAAAACATTTTCTGAAACTTTTTTTTTTTGGTTTCCGATAGCATTTGGTGAGTTCTTTTCCTAGTGTAAATTATGGTTCTAATGGATTTTCCATTTTCATAATATTGGCAAAAAACATGCGGTCGCGAACGTACGCGAAATGGAAGTCGGTTTTGGCTTGATCTAGCAAAATCAAAAAATCTGCGAATTGGAATGGAATATTTTAATGCAATAACTTTTCTTTTAAAAAAGAGGCATGTAGCTTTCTATCGAGTCTATTACCAGTAAAATATCTCCATTAGTTTTTTTAAAATTAAATTAAGTACGGGTCGCGAACGTACGATTTTTCCATCGGACTTTGGACGCTGTTTTTTATTATTTAAATACATTAGAGGATCATATATGCATTTTATGTTGAATATTTGGATTATTCTAGTGATGTTAGAAATATGTCAAAGCATTATGCCTCTGTTTAGAAGAAATAAGCAAAACAAAACATGCCCTTTTTTTTGCGATTTTTCGTCAAAATAATGAAAAAATGCGATTGCGAGAATATGCTTTCGAATATTTTGAAATTTGCTTTAGAATAAGATAAAGCCTATCAAATTTCATATATTGGAACATATTTTAATGTAACTATGTTGATAAAATTCATTTTAGAGAAGTTTTTCACTTTTCGTCGTGGTTGACCTTCCCCCGGATTTGCCCATATATGATCTTCTAATGTATTTAAATATTAAAAAACAGCGTCCAAAGTCCGATGGAAAAAATGTAGCGCGCGATACGTAGCGTGCGACACAATGGGTCTACGGCTTTTGCTAAAAATCCGTAAACATTATTAAGACCAAACGGTCGGTTTTTGTCTTCTAATATTCTTAACTTTCTATAGGATATTAACTTTCATAGGGTTTATATTGCATAATTCGCTAAAAATTGCGTTTGAAATGAAAATTTTGAAACTCACTTCCGCGGCGTGTAGCGTGCGACACGTCACAATTTTATTGATTATTTTCAAAACAGTGACTCCAGTAAAATTTAACCTTATACCCAACGAAAGTACTCTCAATTCACTATAAACACATAACAAAAGTTTTCGGTAAATCTTTGAAAAACCACCCAAAAAATTGATTTTTTATACCCTTGCAGGGTATATTAGTTTCAGTCAAAAGTTTGCAACGCAGTGAAGGAAGCATCTCCGACCCTATAAAGTATATATATTCTAGATCAGGATCAACAGCCGAGTCGATCTCGCCATGTCCGTCTGTCCGTTTCTACGCAAACTAGTCCCTCAGTTTCAAAGCTATCTGAATGAAACTTTGCAGTTAGGCTTCTATATACTCTCACTCGTACATATGTCGGAACGGGCCGGATCGGACGACTATGTCATAGCTGCCAGAGGAACGATCCGAAAAATGTTCAAATAAAATTATAACTTTGTCAGTTTTCAACCAATTTTCACCAAATTTGATATTTGCCCATTTAGTATTATTTCCGAATTTCGGTTTTAATTTCATGAAAATCGGCTGACTATATCCTATAGCTTCCATAGGAACAATCACGAAAATTATAACTTTGTCAGTTTTCAACCAATTTTCACCAAATTTGATATTTACCCATTTAGTATTATTTCCGAATTTCGGTTTTAATTTCATGAAAATCGGCTGACTATATCCTATAGCTTCCATAGGAACAATCAGGAAAATAAAAGAAAAATTTATAACTTTGCCAGTTTTCAACATATTTTCACCAAATTTGATAGTTACCCATATTTTAGTATTCCTGAATTTCGATTTTAATTTCATGAAAATCGGCTGACTATACCCTATAGCTTCCATAGGAACAATCAGGAAAATAAAAGAAAAAACCATAACTTTGTCAGTTTTCAACATATTTTCACCAAATTTGATATTTAGCCATATTTTAGTATTTCTGAATTTTGATTTTAATTTCATGAAAATCGGCTGACTATATCCTATAGCTTCCATAGGAACAATCAGGGAAATAAAAAAAACCATAGCTTAGCCGTGTTTCAAACCATTGCCATCAAATTTGAGATTTGGCAACAAATTATTATTTCAGAATTTCGTTTTTAATTTTTTGTTTAAACTCTGCAAGGGTATACAAACTTCGGTGAGCCGAAGTTAGCTTCATTACTTGTCATTATTTAAAATCGAGCGAATGTAGCGTGCGACACGTGGGATTTGCCCATATGTATGTATGTTTTCGATGTACTGACTAAAAAAAAAAGAATTTTTATACCTTAAGTTTTTGACATATTTTAACAAGGGGTGTTGCACTCCGGGAGTGCAGGCAGAAGTAAAAACTTAAACTTATGGCGCGTTGGCCACTTTTTTGGGTGAGCATTTTTAGATGCGCTCGCATTATATGGAAGTGCATGCGAAATATACCAGTATGTTTAGCACTAATGTTTCGAACCTCTGGCCAGGATAATCCTCAGTCGGGTCCAGGAAGGATCATACAAGACATTTGTATGTTGGGACAAGGAAATATTCGGAAATTTCGCTACTAAGCGGACCCCAACCTATAAAATTGATAAAAGGGATAGAATCGCACAGCTAGGGCGGAGAAAGGGAAGGAGAAGATCCCGACGGAGTCGGTAGGGCGGACTCCGGTGAAAACCTTGGAGGCGGCGAGAGGGAATTCAGTGGCGGCGCCGTGGGTAACAACCTCACGGCGGCTGGGAGAGCGTCTCCGGTAGAGACCGTGGAGCAGCCGAAAAGACTCGGTCTCGGTAAAAATACCGCGGAGCCGACGGGAATAGGATCGTCTCCGGTGAGAACCGTGGAGCCGGGGAAAAGGAAGGCGTAGGAAAGCGCGAGTGGGATGGTGTGGCCTGAAAACCTGGAAAAGAAACTATTTTCCCACCCAAGAGAGAAATGCTGGATTTTTCTGTAGTTATTATCGAGGGCACCTTTTATTGCCGAAAATGGCCACAGGCAAGAAAGGAAAAAAAATAATATTTAATAATAACTAAATATATCTATCGTGGGCCGAGGAACGGAATTTACGGATAGGTGAAAATAAGGAAGGCAGCAGTATATTTTCAGTGTAAAACTTACGTGCCGCTTACGTCGGCCAGGAAAGATCGGAGCCGTGGCTGGACGTAAGACCGGTGCGTATTCGCGGTTCGCGTGGGTACGCGGGTGGTTCGCGGCAGGGCGCAAATCACACGTGCGGCAGCCCACGGACGGTTTTACCAGCGGCGTGGCGACTGCGCACGGCGAAGGTGGCTGGCGGCGAGACACTCGCGGTAACGGACCCGGGCACCGGCCCTGAGGCAGCAGGCGGCGACTGCGCAGTCGCGCAGAGACTGGCCGGCGTCACGTGTGTGTGTGGCGGCCTACGGGCGGCTGCACCTGCACCGTGGCGGCTGCGCACAGACAGCGGACGGCCTAGCGGGGCACACTCTGGAGCGGGGAACGGGCGCGGACACCGACGCTGCCGATCGCACTGGCAGGCGGCGGTCACTGGGCGGCTCTGCCGGCGGCGCGGATTCTGCCAATCGCACTGGCAAGTGTCGGTCACTGGGCGGCTCTACCGCAGGCGCGGATTGGCGGCGGGCACTGGAGTGTCGGCACTGGGGCCACTGATCGTCACTGTCGATGGTTTAGGGGTGGCTGCGGGGCAGCGGTTGCACTCGCGTCACTGATTGGTGCTGGCGGCGTCGCGCTGACGGTAGCGGCGAGCAGCAGTGGCACGAAAACACGACCGGGGGTGGCAGCAGTGGCGCGATGGCACTCTGCACACAAGACGGGCTAAAATCACGGCGGCGAACAACACGTGCAGGTCAGGCGATGAAAGAGGAATTTTCCATGCACGTGTTGCCTTTTTATAGTTTGAAGTAGGAGGAGCTGGTGTCCTCCGGCGTCCGGGTCGTGTCTCTCGGCGGGGTGTCGCGCTGGGCGTGGCGTGGCAGGTCATCTCCGTCCTTCTCTGGTGCTGGCGGCTCCCTCCGGCGGAACCGTGGCCGAGGCTCGCCGTCGGAGTCGCTGGACACGGACTCCCAGGCCATGGCCTTTCCCGTGGGGGCCGGGGCGAGGGGCGGCGTGTTTCCCGTGGTGGTGCTGTCCGCGGCGGCCTGGGTCGTGGCGGCGGCTGAGGTAGCGGCGGTGGCGATGGTGGCCGGGGATGGTGCTGCGCCGCTGGCTGTGGTGGTGGCAGAGGCGGCTGGTGTGGTGGTGACGGCGTGGATCGGTGTCGGCGTTGGTGGCGTCGCTGGTCGTGGCGCCGTGTCCGCCGAGGCGGCTTCCGGCGGCGGGTCCTCCGAGTCCGAGTGGACGTCGTTGATCGTTATCCAATCCCCCCGCGGCACACAGTCATACTCCGTTCGTGGCGAGGGGGGAAAGGTGACGATGGGCCCTTGTTCCGGCCGTCGGAAGGGTGCGCGCAGGGTGACCTCAGTGTACTGGGCCTGGATCAGGGTCACCCAGTCCCCTCTCCAGTACCCGTACCTCTCCTCGCTGCACTCGACCCAGTGCTCGGTGGTGACGCCAGCGTCCTCCTCCTCTGCTTCGCTGTCGGAGCTGATTGTAAAGGCCCGCTCGTCCTCACCCTCCGATCCGTCCTCCACGCGGAACCCCGGGGAGTAGGGGGTCGTGCTTGCCTCCGACGCCTTGTCGTCGAAGGCCTCCTCGTCCTCCGTGACGAACTCCCGCTCGTCCTCGGTGATGGGCTCCTGGGGGCTACGGGGTTCGTAGGCTCGTCCCTCGAACGACCCGGCTGGGCTCGCCCCGTACCCCCAGTCGTACGTCTCCTCCTCCGCGTCGCAGGGGGTCTCGGCCGGGTACTCCCCCATGGCCTCCTCGTCGTAGGAGGGTGACGCGACCCGTCGGGGAATTGACCAAGCCGGAGGTTCGGGTGGGGGTGAGATCTCTCGCCCGAGCCCGTCCGTCTGGCGCGACCCCGGCGGGCCTGACCCGGTGAACCGCCCGGCGTACGCCGTGTTAGAGCGCAGCCGGGGGTCCCTATGGGCCGTCACTCCTCCCGAAAGCCCAGGTGGGCAGGGCTCGTCGTCCTCGCTGGAGCTGAGGACCACGTACTCCATTGTCTGTGGGAGAAAGTAGAAGGTTATGAATTAGCACGAGGGGGTATGAAAAAGGGGTCGCAAGGAGGGGGGAGCGAGGGAGAGATAGGAATTGGCCATCCTTCTGGGTGGGCGCAATGCGCGTGGAGAGTGCTATCTCCAAGTATTGATTGTCCATGAAGCGACGGTAGTAGAGACACTCCTTAAGGTGCTCCTCCATGTCGAGAACGCGGTGTGTAGCGTTGTACTTGCAGATCTTCAGCGGCGGTCCACGGTAGTTCTTCATGCACTTGACGATGTGCTTCGGCATGCGGAAGAGCGCGATGCGGTGATCGGGGTTGTACGGGAAAATTCCAAATAGAGTTTCTGCCATATTTGCACACGAAACGCTTGCCGCCATGTCTACGGTCAAAGGGAACGGTGTGTGGCGTTGTACTTGCAGATCTGGAGCTGCGGTCCATGGTAGTTCTTCCTGCACTTGACGATGTGCTTCGGCATGCGGAAGATTGCGATGCGGTGATCCGGGTTGTATGGGTAAATTCCAAATTGAGTTTCTGCCATATTGCCCATGAAAACTTGCCGCCATGTCTACGGTCAAGGGGAACATTGGGTGTTGTTGGCGGACGGGGGGGGTTGCTCCGCAATGCCGTCTTCTTTGGGATCGCCTTCCTCCTCGGTGTCCGAGCTCCCGGGGCTACCAGCGGTGTGGAAGGCCTTAAGGTCGGCCACGTTCGCCAGCCGGCCCTTCCGTTGCCCTGGCAGTCGGATCCGGGCCACGTTTGGCGACGGGAACGCTGCCACCTTGTAGGGTCCGTCGTACTTCGGCGCCAGTTTTGCCGCGAATCCTTCGGCGGCCTTGGACAGGTGGTGCTGCCGTACGAGGACCAGCGATCCCACCTCGGGTTTCCACACGCGCCGGCGCAGGTTGTAGTGCCGGCGTTGCTCCTGGCTCGCCTTCTGCTGGTTCATCTTCACCATCTCGAAGATCTCCCGCATCCTGTCCTGGCGATCGGTGGGCGTCTGCACCGGGACTCCTGTTCCGCGGGTCACTCGATCGTACCAAGCGCCGGGAAGACGGGGTTCCCGTCCTTGTAGCAGGAACGCCGGGCTGTACCCGGTGGTTTCCGAGACACTGGAGTTGACGGCGAGGGTCAGCTCCGGGAGCAGGTTGTCCCAGCTGCTCTGTTCCATCCCCACGTACTGCGAGATCATGGTCTTCACCGTCCGATTGGCCCGCTCCGTCGGGTTTTCTCGTGGGCAGTACGGGGCGGTATGTTAAAGTTCCACTCCCGCCTCCTGGAGGAATTCCCGGAAGGCTTTACTGGTGAACTGGGTACCATTGTCGCATACCATCTTCCTAGGGGCACCGAAACGCCCTAGGATTCGCTCACGGAACGCTCGTATCAGCGTCCGGGTGGTGGCTTTGCGCAATGGCACCAGCTCTACCCATTTGGTAAAGCTGTCCAGGAACACCAGCAGCATGGTGTTGCCCTCCTTGGATCGGGGCAGGGGACCCACGAAGTCCGCGCAGAGGATCCCGAAGGGTTCGTCCACCTGTCGGGTCAGCATCCGGCCCGCTTGTTGTCGCTGCTCCGCTTTGTACTTCTGGCACGGGATGCACTGTCGGACATGTCTCTTGACATCCCGAAACATGCCCGGCCAGTAATACTTTTGGGAGATTCGCAAGATGGTCTTGCGAACTCCCAGATGGCCCGCCGTGGGGGCGTCGTGACACTCCTGAAGAATCTTCGCCCGATTCTCGGCCGCAACACAGAGTTTCCACGGGACGTGGTCCTCGTCGTCTGGGCGGTGTCCGAGATGGCGATATAACTCCCCGTTCTCCACGACGTAGTCCGGGAACTTCTGTGGGTCTCCTCGGACTTCGGCGAGTTTGTGGCGGAGCCACTTGCAGCGGGTCTCTTCCGTGTCCAGGCGTTGCAGGTGTTCCAGCGGCTGTCGAGATAGCGCGTCCGCGACGACGTTATACTTCCCCCGCCGGTTATTGGACGTCGAACTGGTACTGCTGCAGCTCCAGCGCCCACCTGGCTATCCGTCCGGTCGGGTTTTCGATGTGATCCAGCCACTTCAGAGCCAGATGGTCCGTGATCACATCGAACCGGTACCCCTCGAGGTAACACCGGAGTTTCCGGATTCCCCAGACGATAGCCAGGCACTCCTTCTCCGTGGGAGAGTAGTTGAGCTCCGCGGCGTCGAGCTTCCTGCTGACGTAGGCGATGACTCGCTCCTGGCCGTCCACCTCCTGGGTGAGAACTCCTCCCAGCCCATAGTTGCTGGCGTCCGTCTGCAGCGTCATCTTCACTGAAAAGTCCGGGCATGCCAGCACCGGCGCGTCGGTCAGGAGTTGCTTGAGCAGCTCGAACGACTCCTGCTGCTCCGGGCCCCATTGCCATCGCTGACTCTTCTTGAGAAGGTTGGTCATCGGCTGGACAACGGCCGAAAAGTTGGGCACGAACCTCCGGTACCACGACGCCATGCCGAGGCATCGCCGGAGTTCCTTGAGAGTAGTCGGGGGGGTCAAATTCCGCACCGCCGCTACTTTCTCTGGGTCTGTGTGGATGCCCTGATCGCTGATCACATGACCCAGATACGCGATCTTCCGCTTGAAGAACGCACACTTCTCCTGGTTAATCCGGAGATTCGCTTGCCGGAGTCGCTCCAAGACCCTGCGTAGATTGCACATGTGCTCTTCCAGGCTGGCCCCTACCACGATGATGTCATCGAGGTACGCAAAGGCATAGGGGTCCAGCTCCGGCCCGATCACGCTGTCCAGAGCGCGCTGGAAGGTGGCTGGGGCCGAATGGAGGCCGAATGGCATGACTCTCCACTGGAAGAGGCCGCGTCCGGGAACGGTGAACGCCGTGCATGCTCGGCTCTCTTGTTCCATTGGAATCTGCCAATACCCGTTGCGCAGATCCAAGGTGGAGATAAACTTCGCGTTCCGCAGCCGTTCGAGGATGTGGTTGATACGCGGCAGCGGATACGCGTCCGGGACGGACTTCGCGTTCAACTGCCGGTAATCCACGCACATCCTCCATTTGCCCGTCTTCTTCCGCACTAGCACTAACGGGGCGCTGTGCGGGCTACGCGACGGCTCGATGCATTCTTGTCGGAGCAGGTCGTCGACCTGTTCATCAATGATTTGCTGCATGGCAGGGTTCTTTGGGTAATAGCGTTGCTTGATCGGCCGATCGTCACGCATGGTGATGCGATGTTCGGCGATGTTGGCTACCCCCGTCATCCCCTCGAATGGAGCTAGTTGTTCCTCCAGGAAAAACCGTATCCGCTGGTCATCCTCGCTTTCCGGGGCTGGTTCCGATGAGTCCTCCCGAAGGTTCTCTGTCGGTTGTTCCCCCGGGGTCTCCCCTGGGTCCCCGTTGCTGTTCGCTCTGGGTTGGGGCTCAGGCTGTGGCGGCTCCTCATATTGTGCAGGCGGCTCCGGGCCGGTTCCCTCCTGGTATTCCTCGTGCTGTATCATCTCGTGCCGGGGTTCCTCGTAATGGTCCTCGTCCGGCCGAGTCTCCTCCGTGGCGCCCCTGGGGAGGGTCAAACTGGCGTTTCCACACCGGATGGTGGTGCCGATTTCCCGGAGGAAATCCATTCCCAGAATGAGGGGCTCCAGCATCGCCGGCATCACGAGAAGGGGAACTCGCGCGGCCTTCCCGGCCAAGGTGATTTCGGCCTGGAGCAGTTGCCGAATCTCGACCCTCGAGGTGTCCGCCAGATTAATCTGGGTCCGAACCTCTCGAAATTCGTGGGCTTGGCCCACCGCATCGGCCACTTCTCGGCTGATAAAACTCCTCGACGCTCCGGTGTCGAGCGTAGCCAACCGAGTGCGTCCCCCGATCATCACCCCAACGGCTATCCTCCCTCGTTCGACTTTTAATTGCGGTCCCCGCGGGAGGTCGAGGGAGAGTTGGTCCCCGACGGACTCCGCCGGTCATGGGGACCGTGCCCGTTTCCCGGCTGGGTACGCCGACAGCAGTCCACTGTCCGGACGTTTCGTCGCCCACAATCCCAGCAAAACCACTGCCGGGGGTTCTGGCACTCTCGCCCGAAATGCCCTGGTTCCCCACAGTTCGAGCACGCGTTACGTACGTCGCGGACACGCTCGGCTTCCGGAGCCGAGACCCGATGGCCCGCCGTGGGGGCGTCGTGACACTCCTGAAGAATCTTCGCCCGATTCTCGGCCGCAACACAGAGTTTCCACGGGACGTGGTCCTCGTCGTCTGGGCGGTGTCCGAGATGGCGATATAACTCCCCGTTCTCCACGACGTAGTCCGGGAACTTCTGTGGGTCTCCTCGGACTTCGGCGAGTTTGTGGCGGAGCCACTTGCAGCGGGTCTCTTCCGTGTCCAGGCGTTGCAGGTGTTCCAGCGGCTGTCGAGATAGCGCGTCCGCGACGACGTTATACTTCCCCCGCCGGTTATTGGACGTCGAACTGGTACTGCTGCAGCTCCAGCGCCCACCTGGCTATCCGTCCGGTCGGGTTTTCGATGTGATCCAGCCACTTCAGAGCCAGATGGTCCGTGATCACATCGAACCGGTACCCCTCGAGGTAACACCGGAGTTTCCGGATTCCCCAGACGATAGCCAGGCACTCCTTCTCCGTGGGAGAGTAGTTGAGCTCCGCGGCGTCGAGCTTCCTGCTGACGTAGGCGATGACTCGCTCCTGGCCGTCCACCTCCTGGGTGAGAACTCCTCCCAGCCCATAGTTGCTGGCGTCCGTCTGCAGCGTCATCTTCACTGAAAAGTCCGGGCATGCCAGCACCGGCGCGTCGGTCAGGAGTTGCTTGAGCAGCTCGAACGACTCCTGCTGCTCCGGGCCCCATTGCCATCGCTGACTCTTCTTGAGAAGGTTGGTCATCGGCTGGACAACGGCCGAAAAGTTGGGCACGAACCTCCGGTACCACGACGCCATGCCGAGGCATCGCCGGAGTTCCTTGAGAGTAGTCGGGGGGGTCAAATTCCGCACCGCCGCTACTTTCTCTGGGTCTGTGTGGATGCCCTGATCGCTGATCACATGACCCAGATACGCGATCTTCCGCTTGAAGAACGCACACTTCTCCTGGTTAATCCGGAGATTCGCTTGCCGGAGTCGCTCCAAGACCCTGCGTAGATTGCACATGTGCTCTTCCAGGCTGGCCCCTACCACGATGATGTCATCGAGGTACGCAAAGGCATAGGGGTCCAGCTCCGGCCCGATCACGCTGTCCAGAGCGCGCTGGAAGGTGGCTGGGGCCGAATGGAGGCCGAATGGCATGACTCTCCACTGGAAGAGGCCGCGTCCGGGAACGGTGAACGCCGTGCATGCTCGGCTCTCTTGTTCCATTGGAATGTGCCAATACCCGTTGCGCAGATCCAAGGTGGAGATAAACTTCGCGTTCCGCAGCCGTTCGAGGATGTGGTTGATACGCGGCAGCGGATACGCGTCCGGGACGGACTTCGCGTTCAACTGCCGGTAATCCACGCACATCCTCCATTTGCCCGTCTTCTTCCGCACTAGCACTAACGGGGCGCTGTGCGGGCTACGCGACGGCTCGATGCATTCTTGTCGGAGCAGGTCGTCGACCTGTTCATCAATGATTTGCTGCATGGCAGGGTTCTTTGGGTAATAGCGTTGCTTGATCGGCCGATCGTCACGCATGGTGATGCGATGTTCGGCGATGTTGGCTACCCCCGTCATCCCCTCGAATGGAGCTAGTTGTTCCTCCAGGAAAAACCGTATCCGCTGGTCATCCTCGCTTTCCGGGGCTGGTTCCGATGAGTCCTCCCGAAGGTTCTCTGCCGGTTGTTCCCCCGGGGTCTCCCCTGGGTCCCCGTTGCTGTTCGCTCTGGGTTGGGGCTCAGGCTGTGGCGGCTCCTCATATTGTGCAGGCGGCTCCGGGCCGGTTCCCTCCTGGTATTCCTCGTGCTGTATCATCTCGTGCCGGGGTTCCTCGTAATGGTCCTCGTCCGGCCGAGTCTCCTCCGTGGCGCCCCTGGGGAGGGTCAGACTGGCGTTTCCACACCGGATGGTGGTGCCGATTTCCCGGAGGAAATCCATTCCCAGAATGAGGGGCTCCAGCATCGCCGGCATCACGAGAAGGGGAACTCGCGCGGCCTTCCCGGCCAAGGTGATTTCGGCCTGGAGCAGTTGCCGAATCTCGACCCTCGAGGTGTCCGCCAGATTAATCTGGGTCCGAACCTCTCGAAATTCGTGGGCTTGGCCCACCGCATCGGCCACTTCTCGGCTGATAAAACTCCTCGACGCTCCGGTGTCGAGCGTAGCCAACCGAGTGCGTCCCCCGATCATCACCCCAACGGCTATCCTCCCTCGTTCGACTTTTAATTGCGGTCCCCGCGGGAGGTCGAGGGAGAGTTGGTCCCCGACGGACTCCGCCGGTCGTGGGGACCGTGCCCGTTTCCCGGCTGGGTACGCCGACAGCAGTCCACTGTCCGGACGTTTCGTCGCCCACAATCCCAGCAAAACCACTGCCGGGGGTTCTGGCACTCTCGCCCGAAATGCCCTGGTTCCCCACAGTTCGAGCACGCGTTACGTACGTCGCGGACACGCTCGGCTTCCGGAGCCGAGACCCGGTTGACCTGGGCGGAGCCTTGAGTCGGAGACTCGACAGGTGTACGGAACGGGTTTCGTGGTTTCGGCGGCTCGGGGGAGCGTACCTCCCTTCGGCTGGGTACGGGTTCGCGGAAGTGCACCTCGTACCGGGGAGTGGGGTGTGCGCGCTGTCGGCCAGCGCTCCGCTGCTTCACCACCTCGTACTCCGTGGCTAGCTGGGTCAGCTCGCCGATGCTCCGGAAGTCGCTCCGCCGGATGTACATCTGGTACTCCGGGGCGACGTTCTCGTAGAGCCGGTCGAGCTCTTGGGCCTCCGAGTATCCAGCGTGGCGCATCAGGACTCGCAAGTCGAGCATGTAGTCCTTGAAGGCCTCAGCCTCCATCTGCTCGCGACTCCGGATCTGATCGTCCAATCGCTGGAGATACCGCGGCGGGAGGAAGAATTCCAGAAACTCCCGCCGGAAGGTGGTCCAGTCAGCCCCTTGGAGGCTGCTGGTCTGGAACCATTTCTCCGCGCGGCCGACGAGTAACTCGGCCATGGCGCGGGGAAGCGTCTCCAGGTCGATCCCGTAGGAGAGAGCGCGGCTCTCGACCTGTTTCATGAAGGCAAGGGGGTCAGTATGCCCATCATACTGCAGCCCCCACTTGCGGATTCGCTCCGGGACACACGAAAACTCCCGGTGGAGTCTCTCGGGACTTCGTTCTACTGGGGCAGCCCTAGCGGCCTCGGGAGGCGTGGGACTGGTATACGCGATAGTCGGGGTACGGCGTATGCGGGCCGTAGGCGAACTAGTAGTCGCGGGGGTCGGGTCGCGGGGAACGGAGAGGCTCCGAGCCGGGGCCTTGGTGTCGCCAGATGGCGCGGGACTGGCCGTCCGGGCGGGGAATTGCCTCTCTAGGTCCGCGAGCCGTGACCAGACCTCCTGGGTCTGGTCGGTTTCCCTCAATAGGGCGGCGAAATTTCGTCGCAGCTCGTCGACGGTACCGTCTGCGGAAAACCCGAACTCCTCGGCAAAGGCCAAGAGTTCCCCCTTATTCCGGTGGTAAATCCACCGTACTCCTACCCCGGGATTCTTGTTCTTACGAGGAACGGACTCACCAGGACTCTGATCTCCGTTCATGTTGGATGTGTGTGGTTGCTGTTATTGCTGCGCTGGTACGTTGACAAAGGCTTGGGCGTCTGGTTGTTGTTCCAGGTTCACTATTTTGTTTTCTTCCGTGTTAGTCGGGTTTTTTTTTCTTCACTTCGTTTTGTTCCGGCCGGTATATGATTTAGGTTTTATTTATAGACGGGTTATTATATATATTTATTTTATTTTATATATAATTATTTATTTTAATTATAATTATTTATTTTAATTATAGTTATTTATTTTTAATTATAATTATTTATTTTTAATTATAATTATTCGTAGTTCCACTCGCGTTGGTGGTTTCGGAAGGTTGCGCGGACAGTGCACACGAGGAGAAAGAATAAAAGAAAAAATAAAAAAAAATACTGATAATTTTTTTTTTTTTTTTTTCTTTTTTTGGAGGTTATATTACATAACCTCACGTGTTCCCGGACACGTGTTGTGCATACGGACCCGACGTATCGGTTGGCGTTTCGCTTACGACCTTTCCGAACGTTTTCCGCCTGAAATCGGCCACGTTTTCAAAAAAATACGAAATTTTGAGGTTAGGACCACTTTTCACGGATTTCCGTGCTTTTATCCCTATCCTTGTCCCTGCTCGGGCGCCACTTGTAACGAACCTCTGGCCAGGATAATCCTCAGTCGGGTCCAGGAAGGATCATACAAGACATTTGTATGTTGGGACAAGGAAATATTCGGAAATTTCGCTACTAAGCGGACCCCAACCTATAAAATTGATAAAAGGGATAGAATCGCACAGCTAGGGCGGAGAAAGGGAAGGAGAAGATCCCGACGGAGTCGGTAGGGCGGACTCCGGTGAAAACCTTGGAGGCGGCGAGAGGGAATTCAGTGGCGGCGCCGTGGGTAACAACCTCACGGCGGCTGGGAGAGCGTCTCCGGTAGAGACCGTGGAGCAGCCGAAAAGACTCGGTCTCGGTAAAAATACCGCGGAGCCGACGGGAATAGGATCGTCTCCGGTGAGAACCGTGGAGCCGGGGAAAAGGAAGGCGTAGGAAAGCGCGAGTGGGATGGTGTGGCCTTAAAACCTGGAAAAGAAACTATTTTCCCACCCAAGAGAGAAATGCTGGATTTTTCTGTAGTTATTATCGAGGGCACCTTTTATTGCCGAAAATGGCCACAGGCAAGAAAGGAAAAAAAATAATATTTAATAATAACTAAATATATCTATCGTGGGCCGAGGAACGGAATTTACGGATAGGTGAAAATAAGGAAGGCAGCAGCATATTTTCAGTGTAAAACTTACGTGCCGCTTACGTCGGCCAGGAAAGATCGGAGCCGTGGCTGGACGTAAGACCGGTGCGTATTCGCGGGTCGCGTGGGTACGCGGGTGGTTCGCGGCAGCGGCTTTACCAGCGGCGTGGCGACTGCGCACGGCGAAGGTGGCTGGCGGCGAGACACTCGCGGTAACGGACCCGGGCACCGGCCCTGAGGCAGCAGGCGGCGACTGCGCAGTCGCGCAGAGACTGGCCGGCGTCACGTGTGTGTGTGGCGGCCCACGGGCGGCTGCACCTGCACCGTGGCGGCTGCGCACAGACAGCGGACGGCCTAGCGGGGCACACTCTGGAGCGGGGAACGGGCGCGGGCACCGACGCTGCCGATCGCACTGGCAGGCGGCGGTCACTGGGCGGCTCTGCCGGCGGCGCGGATTCTGCCAATCGCACTGGCAAGTGTCGGTCACTGGGCGGCTCTACCGCAGGCGCGGATTGGCGCGGGCACAGATGTCAAAAATCGATCTATAATTGAAAATTTAAATAAAGATTTTGATTTAACGATGTCCAATGATCGCAATCTTAGCACAACAAAATATACAACTACTATTGATTCAGTATTAACAAGATATATAAATAGACTAGCGGACCCGGCGAACTTTGTCTCGCCCCAATTTCACGACTTCATATAAGTAACCCCATAGTAATACAAATTCATAGAGCTGACCTTCTTATTCGAGTCTTCTCCTAAAATTTGAATTCATACTTAGTTGTAGAATCAAAAAGAAGTGATGACTTCTAAACAAACCTGTCATTGGATTGACCATCTTTATTTTGAAGTGATACCCATCTTCTCCACGACAGAACATCAACGGGTATTGAAGAGCATCATATGACCGAGGAGTCTCATAAACTCGCTGCAATTGGCCATCATCCCGACGCTTAAGAACAATATCGCGTGATTCCACATTCTCGCCAACAATCACCACTGCGACTTCATTGATAGTGGGAGCATTAAATTGTGGTGGTACCAAATAGAGATCTGCTTGACTTGATTCACAACACAGGATAAATAGAATGGATTCGAATTGAATTGAAATGAATGAGTCCTATTGTGAGTGCGTGTTGTGTTTCATAGAGAATGACATTTGGCTTAATGAGTGATAATAAATAAAGCACAAAACGGATTGACAAATTTGGGAAAGTGAAGAAAATTCGAGTCACTCAAATTTTTGACGTATAACATGTATGCATTCTTTGCTTTTATTTCATGTGATTACCTTAAAGAAAGAAAATGGACACAGGAAAGGTAGCCGACGAGACTAAGTTATTTGTATAAATATTGTTGTTTTTGATTTGATGTTATTGTTTCTGTTTTTATGTATATAAAATTTGGTAAAACTGATAACAAAAAATCCGAATGCATTCAATATGGAAACCTAGTATTCTACGAATTCGCACTCATTCAATTCGTTTTTTTTTTCGTTAGAATGTTGTGCGTCCGAGTCTAGCCGGAACGCACTTACTCACTCAAATTCATTCGATTGAGCATTCTATTTTACTCAAAGCATTTCGAGCATTGTTCATTCGAATTTTGTTTTTTTGCAACTCACCCAGCCCTCTAGTACCAAAGCGCCCGCTCGGTGGTGAATTTGCCCTTGAATCTGAATATTGGGATGCAATTTTGAAAAAATGAGAGTTGTTCATTTTGATAATAGAGAGACGCCACTACCTTATAACTTAGATTGTAGCCTGGTTGATGAACAACCTCGGCTCCAAGTGACGTCATTTGAAAGCATCCGCTATATTTTTGTGCCAGCTTTAGGAAACTGTTTGATTGGGCTGAATTTCCATATAGTAGCGATTACAATGGCTCTGGTGGATGAGCCAAAACGGGCATTTTAATTTTGCCACCTGCACAGCATAAGCCGTGGGTTTCCAATCGAAACTTTAGTGTACTCCGAAGTGACAAAATTACTTATCTGTTTGAGATGGACAATTAGTTACTCCAAGTCTGATGCGCAATTTTATTTTATGAAATACACTGTCTTGCAATGCTCAACTTTAAAATTCGACTTAAATTAAAAATATATTTTCACTATATTATGAATAACTTTTGAGCCGCTAGCGACTTTTCCAGAAGGTTTTCCTTCTGTTCTCTTGCTCAGCTCTTGGTTAACACTATAATTGGTGCTAAGATCGATTTCTGATAATTGTTCGTTTTCAAGATATTTACAAAAATGTGAGGCATTCGCACGCTACAAATATATGTGACTTTTTCGTAAATCAGCTCAAGCCCTGATATCAGCGAAACGTGGCGAAAGATTTTAATGGAATTAATTTTAATACATTATGCAATTCATTATCTTAATAATAGACGTTGTTTGACTTAAAAATACTAAGTAGTTTTTTTTTAAATTGAATTTGAATCTGTGTTGCGCGGGACATTTTTTATCATCAGACTTTGGACGCTGGTTTTTTTATATCCTTGCAGGATATATTAGTTTCAGTCAAAAGTTTGCAACGCAGTGAAGGAAGCATCTCCGACCCTATAAAGTATATATATTCTAGATCAGGATCAACAGCCGATCTCGCCATGTCCGTCTGTCCGTTTCTATGCAAACTAGTCCCTCAGTTTTAAAGCTATCTGAATGAAACTTTGCAGTTAGGCTTCTATATAATCTCACTCGTACATATGTCGGAACAGGCCGGATCGGACGACTATATCATATAGCTGCCAGAGGAACGATCCGAAAAAATTTCCAAAAAAAAATTATAACTTTGTCAGTTGTCAACCAATTTTCACCAAATTTGTTATTTGCCCATTTAGTATTATTTTCGAATTTCGGTTTTAATTTCATGAAAATCGGCTGACTATATCCTATAGCTTCCATAGGAACAATCAGGAAAATAAAAGAAAAAACCATAACTTTGTCAGTTTTCAACATATTTTCACAAAATTTGATATTTAGCCATATTTTATTATTCCTGAATTTCGATTTTAATTTCATAAAAATCGGCTGACTATATCCTATAGCTTCCATAGGAACAATCAGGAAATTAAAGAAAAATTCTTAACTTTGTCAGTTTTCAACATATTTTCACCACATTTGATAGTTACCCATATTTTAGTATTCTTGAATTTCGATTTTAATTTCATGAAAATCGGCTGACTATACCCTATAGCTTCCATAGGAACAATCAGGAAAATAAAAGAAAAAACCATAACTTTGTCAGATTTCAACATATTTTCACCAAATTTGATATTTAGCCATATTTTAGTATTTCTGAATTTTGATTTTAATTTCATGAAAATCGGCTGACTATATCCTATAGCTTCCATAGGAACAATCAGGAAAATAAAAAAAAGCATAGCTTAGCCGTGTTTCAAACCATTGACATCAAATTTGAGATTTGGCAACAAATTATTATTTCAGAATTTTGTTTTTAATTTTTTGTTTAAACTCTGCAAGGGTATACAAACTTCGGTGAGCCGAAGTTAGCTTCCTTTCTGGTTTTCCAATAATGTTACCTTTTTATTTTAGCTAATGTTCTAGATATGCCTGTATGACTTGCTTGTTTTGGATCCTCATGGAATGTACAAAGTATTGCTTCTTTCTCTTTAACATTATTTGATAATAGGGTCACCGGCTTGAGTAGCGCTACTCTTAGAGATGTAATATTTTATTGCCCATTATTTTAAAAGATTCTATTGAGATTCTATTGCCACTTTGAGTTGGCTGATATTAAGTATACCAGCTTCTTTTTCAAGCCTTTGGAAGAACTGACATAAGTCGAGAATTCCATTGGTGTACATATCGCTAACGTCAATTCATGCGATCACTTTTTTTTTCCTTGTTTTAGTAAACATAGTGAATCTGTTATTTGTTCGTACCGCATCATTTACAATGACTTCGTTTACGTTGGGCTTAGAAGCTTTAGTAAGAGTTTGCTTTGCAAATTTACTTATTTTTTTCCATTTCCTGCGCAGGAATTTTTCTGTTTACTTTGATTTCATAAAGTGACTTTTAATATGAAATGATATCATGTTATGTTATTTTATGTTTTAGCTGTTCAATTGTCATTCTTGATAACGCATCGGCTACGTAGTTGTCTTTACCCTTTAGATATTCTACTGTTAAGTTATATTCCTCTAATTCAAGCCTCATTCGTGAGATTTGAGCTTGGATTTATTATCGAAAATAGGTAGGTATGTGATCTGTGGTCTGTTTTGATCTGAAATAAGTTATTGCCCAATGAATTGCTACCAATTCGTGTTCTGTTGTGCTTTTATTACTTTCACCCTTAGTAAACGATCTTGATGCATATGCATCTGGAAGTTGGAGTCAGTTTTTGTGTTGATTTAACATTGCTCCGCAAGCTTGCTTACTTGCGTCTGTTATTATGCGGAACTCTTTGCTGAAATCTGGGTATTGTAATAAATGTGGATTTATTAGTGCCGATTTGAGATTTCATTCGAATGCAACATATTATTTACAAACTCTTGTTATGTGACGGGAATATTCGGCGAAATTTTTAATAAAACGTTTATAATAATTGCAAAAATCAACGAAGCGTCTGCATCATGTGGGACTAGATAGTTTTTGATGACGTCGCATTTTTTGTGGTCAGGGAAGATTCCTTTGTCTATACATTTGTGTCCCAAAAATTGTACTTCATGGTTAAAAAATGAACTTTTTTTCAGGATGTAGTTTCACAGTGTATGTCCTAAATTTCTCAAAAACATCAGTAAGTTTTTTAGGCATATGTTTTTGGAACAACCAATGACTATTAGATCATCCAAGCAAAGAAAAGCTTGATAAGTTTTTAATCCGGAGATTACTATGTCATCATTCTCTGGAATGAATTTGGTCCTATTTTTAAGCCAAATGGTAATCGCGTGAAGCGATATGAACCATTGCTTGTTGAAAAGAACGATATATCACGTGAACTCTCCTCGAGTGTAATTTGATGAAAACCAGAATTTATGTCTAGGAATAAAAAGTATTTCGCTCTTCCTAGTTGATCTAAAATATCGTCAATTCTAGGTAGCGGGAATTTATCCGACAACAGTTTTTTATTCATTTGGCGATAGTCAATTACTAATCGCCATTTTTCTTGTCAGAACCGGGAAGAGATTTCTTCGAAACTAACAAAAGTGGGTAATTATATGGTGATACAGACGATTCGACTGTTTTATTGCCAATTAATTTTTGTCCCTGTACCTGTATATTTCGTCTTTTTGACTTTGAGGATTTCTATAGTTTTTTATATATATTGGTTCATCATCCTCCAATATCAGTTTTTGTTTATACAAATTTTTTGTAGTTATTGATTCGGTTTCTAGCCCGAATATGTCGCTATATTGAGTGCATAGTGTTGTTAGTGTTGTGTGTTAAATTGTGGGGGAACATTTTTCGTTGTTGTGTTGTGATTATACAGATATTTGTTAACTATGTCGTAGTTCGAAAGTGTTTCATATTTTAAATCATTAATATTTACTATTTAATCGGTACTGGTTGTATTTAGTAACCTCGACTTATTCCTTGAATATTTATTATATTATCTTTGCGAATGCATTTAAATGTGTCGGAATTTTATTTTAACAGAGATATTTCTGCACCTGTATCTAATAAGAACACCAGTTCCTTCCCTTTTTCTACGTTTATAATGATTACATATATGTTTTAGCTGAGATTTTTACTGTAGAATACCTAAAGGTTGCTGGGAGTCTCAGAAAGCATTTTGGTCAACTCTCACAATATTGTCATTGTTGTTATTATTGTTGTGGTTTCCTCTATAACTTTCACCACCTCTATTTAAATTGTTGGTCTGGTAATTAAAATTTCGATTATTACCGTGGTTTTGATAAAAACGTTGTTCTGGTAGTTACCGTTGTTCCGATAATTACCGTTGTTCTGGTAATTACCACTACTTACTCTACCACGAAAGTTACCTCTGTAATTATTGCCACGATTTTTTTGTCTTCGGGCGTACAGTACGGTATTAACATTGTCATTTCAGTGCTACATAGCAAATACTTTGCGACGGCATCGTTTATTGCGTTAAAGTTACCAGCTTCGAGGGTTGTCTTTAGTCTGGCATGCTCATAATTTTTAACCATTGTGCTAATGGGTTCCTTTGTACTAAATTTAACGGTATGTTCAGCTGATAAACCTTTATCAACATACAAAACTTCAAGTAGCTTCCGCAGGTTATCGATATCATTTTTGAATTTTACAGCAGTTTTCCCTTTCTGCATTGTCGGATGTTTCACCGACAATAGTGGCTTCAAGTTTTTTCAATTACACAGGTCTACAAAAATTGACCTTAAAAAAGTACAGTGAATAAAACCTTCAGATTGTGAAAGATCTCGGTCTGTATAAAATTCTCACGTACCAATTTTGAGAAAATCGCCCTCAAAGTACCAAAAATGACCTTTTTTGGCACTTTTCAAACGCTAATAACACAGAAACGAATTTGGACTTAAATGAAAGGCCAATCTTTCCCCTTTCAGATTTCAGATGGGTCCTGAATTTAGGACGTCAGGTTCAGGAGCTATATCGCTTTTTCTGAACTGATTTTTGATACCCTTGCAGGGTATATTTGTTTCAGTCAAAAGTTTGCAACGCATTGAAGGAGGCATCTCCGACCCTATAAAGTATATATATTCTCGATCAGGATCAACCACCGAGTCGATCTAGCCATGTCCGTCTGTCCGTCCGTCCGTCTGTCCGATTATATGCAAACTAGTCCCTCAGTTTTAAAGCTATCTGAATGAAACTTTGCAGTTGCGCTTCTATATACTCTCACTCGTACATATGTCGGAACGGGCCGGATGGGACGACTATATCATATAGCTGCCATAGGAACAATCGGAAAAATCTACGAAAAAAAATTATAACTTTGTCAGTTTTCAACCAATTTTCACCAATTTTGATATTTAGCCATATTTTATTATTACTGACTTTCGGTTTTAATTTCATGAAAATCGGCTGACTATATCCTATAGCTTCCATAGGAACAATCAGGAAAATAAAAGAAAAAACCATAACTTTGTCAGTTTTCAACATATTTTCAGCAAATTTGATATTTAGCCATATTTTATTATTCCTAAATTTTGATTTTAATTTCATGAAAATCGGCTGACTATATCCTATAGCTTCCATAGGAATAATCAGGAAAATAAAAGAAAAAATTATAACTTTGTCAGTTTTCAACGAATTTTCACCAAATTTGATATTTGGTCATTTAATATTATTTCCGAATTTCGATTTTAATTTCATGAAAATCTGACAACTATATCCTATAGCTTTCATAGGAACAATCAGGAAAATAAAAGAAAAAACCATAACTTTGTCAGTTTTCAACGAATTTTCACCAAATTTGATATTTTGTCATTTAATATTATTTCCGAATTCCGATTTTAATTTCATGAAAATCTGATAACTATATCTTATAGCTTTCATATGAACAATCAGGAAAATAAAAAACCATAGCTTAGTCGTGTTTCAAACCATTGCCATCAAATTTGAGATTTGGCAACTAATTATTATTTCAGAATTTCGGTTTGAATTTTTTGTTTAAATCCTGCAAGGGTATATAAACTTCGGTGAGCCGAAGTTAGCTTCCTTTCTTGTTTTGCTATGATGTAGCCCTGAACCTAGAACAAATTTTTTGGGAGTTACATCTGAGTCATCACATTTTGTACTGAGTTCCAGGGCTACAACATAACAAAAAAATGGGTCAAAAATCAGTTCAGAAAAAACGATATAGCTCCTGAACCTGACGTCCTAAATTCAGGACCCATCTGAAAAGTGAAAGGGGAAAGATTGGCCTTTCATTTAAGTCCAAATTCAACTTTGGTACACGCGCGGTTTCTGTGTTATTAGCGTTTGA
Organism: Drosophila anomelani; assembly: GCA_035045905.1. Classification (NCBI taxonomy): domain Eukaryota; kingdom Metazoa; phylum Arthropoda; class Insecta; order Diptera; family Drosophilidae; genus Drosophila; species Drosophila anomelani. The sequence goes on along the minus strand of JAWNOO010000118.1, from coordinate 57,412 downwards.
AAAGTGCCAAAAAAGGTAATTTTTGATACTTTGAGGGCGATTTCCTTGGTATTGAATTGGTACGTGAGAATTTTTTTTGATTTTCGAACTAGCAATATACAGACCGAGATCTTTCACAATCTGAAGGTTTTATTCACTGTGTTTTTTCTTATAGACCTGTGTTATTGCCGTAATAGTAGTTTCATTTTGGACCTTGTATAAGGTGGATCCTACTATTTTTGACTTAATTCCTTCAACAGCTAGCCTTTCAAAAGTGCCTTTTGTTATGTTTACTAGCTTCAAAGTCGTTACGAATCTTTGAAGATGTATTTTTTGTCCATTAAATTCGCGAATGGCGTTTGATATATCTTTTATGTATGCCCGTTGGGCGGCTATGTCTGCCATAATGTCTCCTATCGTAACCAAAAAACTTAGTAACAAATCCGGTTCTTCTTCTTCCTGTATTTTAGGTATTGTTAATACCACAGGAATAGTAAGATTTTTTAAATCTTGCTCTTCAATTTTGGGATTTGTTGCTAACTCCGCTGGGTCTAAATCGACTCTAACTCTTTTAATTCTTTTGTCTTTATTGGTTGATCATCAGCCAGTTATGTTGATTCCGGTTCATTGTTAGTTACTACTGATAACGAAGTGTTGAGTATATTCGGGACAGATATATCTAAATTGAATTTTTGCTTAATCGATATTAAGTTCACTCGAAGTCTGATAAAAAATTTTGATACTTTGGACCAATGGTCTTGATTTAATTTTTTTGGTTGACCATTTATTAATACTCGTGCTTCATTAAAGCACCTTATTAGTATTCCTGCATGATTCTTGACAGTATACTCCTGAATTTGCGTGTTTTGTGTAAGTGAATTGTATGATTTACCAAAATTGATTTTTACTTAATTTAGTTCCTCATATAACATTTTTTTAAATTTCATTGAGTTCCTCTAACTGTATTTAGTTTAGACAAATTTTCTTTGTTTGTTTTTATACCCTGGACCAAAAGTACAAAGGTATTCTAATTTTGTGCGAGTGCGATTTTCTGTCTGTATGAACGCCTAGATCTCAGACTATAAGAGCTAGTGACACCAAATTTGGAATTTAGACTTCTTATATCTTCACGCAGATCAAGTTTGTTTTAAATTTTTGCTACTCCCCTTTTTGGAGGAGCTATTTGAAAAAAAAGTATATCTCCTAAATTTATAATGGTATGTATACCATATTCAAACCCTTCAAAAATACATAAAAATACACAGATTGTCTAATTCCATTTGCGATCGTGCCATAAATAGAGGAGATGCAAACAAACAACTATACGAATTTATTTAAAATAAAAAAAATGTTTTTATGCCTTGCGACACAATCGAACTCAACCCAAATGCTTACAAAAAAAAACATGTGCAGCTTTATTCACTGAGCTATCGACTTTGTTCTTGGATTTGATTACATTTGCATTTTTGGCACGCATCGGGACACCCGACTGTATGTCCATCTTGTTTATTTGTATTTTATTTGTGGTTTTATTGTAACTTTTGCCAATGCACTATGGGCAAAAATTAAGTTTTTAAGGGATTAATAAGATAGAAATTTAAAATTAGTTTATATACTTTTTAAGATGTAAATTCGGCTTTTGTTGCTTGTTGAATCTGACCACATCTTCATCCCCCGCCCACGCCCCATATATAAATTTGAAGCAAGGATTTAAACAAAATGTTATTTCGGTTGGTAAGACTGTAGTACAATTTCGGTTTTTGTTAAATTTTGACCATGGGTCCATCCACCGCCCACGCCATTTGAAGGCAAAGATTTAAATACAAATTTATTTGTTCATGAATATTTACTAGGCCCTTGATCGCAAAAATGAATGTCCCTGTAAACTTTTTATTAAGATGTTAATTAATTTGCAACCAGATTTGTCACTTGGCGTGCCCTTTTCCAATAATGAAATTTTCATGTTCGGCGAAAGCCACTGGTAATGTTTTTCCTTGAATCCGTCTATTATTCTGTGACATTTCCCCAAATTACTAAGAAAAGCAAAAAACTGCTAAGTTTCTTTTTGACTATTGTGTGTTGACTATCGCTTAATTCCTCGATTCCGGTAATAGTTTGCAAAACAAATCCCATCATTGTTGCCGGTTGTTGTCGATCCAAACAATAAGCAATGTATAGTGACAGAACTCGAACCTCCCGCCCAACCGACCGGGCGCAGCCGTGTGCCGTACGGCACGAACGCGTTCTAGATAGATGCGAGAGAAGAAAAAATAGAATAGGACGAGGAAAAATTTGGATACACTACGAGCAAGTTCTACCAACAATACAGTTTTAGGTTTTTGAAGGCTTTCAATTGTAATCAGTACATAAAACCCTAAAGGGTTCATGTACTTCAAACTCTCGCCTACAGTGGTTAACTCCTAAAGGAACAAAAGTTCTAGATGAAAGCCGGGGAACGTGGAAATTGAGCTGCCCAAGCAGGTAGGGGCTCTCCACATCGCCGTGAATAAGTTTATGTAGAAAGACGACGCCAAGCTTCGTCCTACGGTTAGTTAAAGAAGGTAAATTAATTAGGAGAAGTCTACTAGAGTAAGACTGTAATCTAAGGTTAGCATCCCAGGGTAGGCCACGAAGGGCGAAAAGCAAAAAGTGGTTTTTGACAGATTCGATGCGGCTACTTGGACTCCGAATTGAAGACTCCACACGCACGACCCATACTCTAATATAGGGCGAACTAACGAAGTAAAGAGAGTCTTCGTTACATAAGGAGAATCGAATTCCTTCGACCACATTTTAAGGAATCCAAGCATGGCTCTGGCTTTGTTAACCATACAGGAAATATGTTCTGAGAACGAAAGTTTAGGATCTAGGCGGACACCCAGATCATCAACCATAGTAACTCTTTCCAAAGAGCAATCGTTAAGCATACATATAAGTGGAAACTATTGCCTTGCCTTTAAGGGAAAAAATACCAAAAAACGCCAAATAAAATTTTTTGAAAATAGGTTTTGGGTTAATTTAAGTATTGTAAATAACCACAGAAAGTCATTTATGTAATACTGAAGATCATAAGCCCGAATCATATGTCTCTTTTTTAAGCGTTTATTATGTATTACTTATAACTTGTATAATTTATAAAAACAATTGGCGCACATTATAACGGCACTTATTAGCAATATTCTAACACTTAGTATCCATGTCTACTTTATGTGAATCTATTTTATTAACAATGTTTGTATTGGAATCCACAGTTTTTACGTCTAACATTTTCCTTTTGTCTTTTAGTTCTTGATGTTTGAATATTTTTCCATTTATATTTGGAATTTGATCATGCAGAATCGTTACTCTTAAATCTCTTAAATCTCTCTCTTAAATCGCCACTCTCCAATCGCCCAAAATATATTTTATATAAATGGAACTTACCAACAATTAGCTCAACGGATACGGCACGCCACCGATCATGTAAAAAAACAAGGGGGGTTGCCGCCGGGAGTGCAGGCATTAGTAAAAACTTGAACTTATGGCGCGTTGGGCACTTTTTTGGATAAGCATTTTTTGGTGCGCATAATAAAACAAAAAAGGAAGTCAACTTCGGCTCACCGAAGTTTGTATACCCTTGCATATTATAAATTAAATCAAAATTAAAAACAATATGATATGAAAGAAAGAGAATGAGAATAGAAAACGGTGAGAAATTTACAAAAACATTAAAGTTATGGTTTTTCCAGGTATTTTACTGATTTTTCGTATGGCAGCTATAAGATATAGTCGTCCAATTTTCATAAAATTAAAACCGAAATTTAGGAATAATAAAATTTGGCCAAATCACAAATTTTATGATAACCTATTAAAAAACGGCAAAGTTATGTTTTTTTCACTTATTATTTGGGCTTCGCAGCGGACACTACGGAAATTGCTGGCTGAGCGGCTGCCGTTACCCCAGCGTTCAATTCGGTTACCGAATCTTGTGTTATTCCTGATCTCAGAACCATTGGATTTGGAGCGGGGACCAGGAGCTTTGCGCGTCCAGCGCGGAAAACAGGTCATTCACTTTGCGAAAAGTGGCCATAATTTCATTAAATCCACTGGTCTGACGCAAGAAGGATGATTATGAGCAGCAGAAATCACAAGAACGATGAGAGCACTTAACCGCTTAGATCCATCTAAAAGCAAACTACACTCAAGCGGGGCAGAAAAATAAAAACTGAATAAGTATAAAAAACAAGAAAGAAAGCTAACTTCGGCTCACCAAAGTTTGTATATCCTTGCATATTACAAATTAAATTAAAAGCAAAATTCTGAAATAATAAAAAGTGCTGCCTACTTAGGGGCGTCCGCCACGCCAGGGATAAGATATAGTCGTCCGATTTTTATAAAATTAAAACAGAAATTCAAGAATAATACAAAGTGGCCAAATCTCAAATTTGATGAAAATATGTTGAGAAACAGCCAGGTATCAAATTTGATGAAAATATGTTGAAAACTGACAGTTATAATTTTTTTTTAAAGATTTTTCCGATGGTTCCTATTGCAGCTATATGATATAGTCGTACGATCCGGCCCGTTCCGACTTATGTACGAATTAGAGTATATAGAAGACTAACTACAAAGTTTCATTCAGACAGCTTTGAAACTGAGGGACTAGTTTGCATATAATCGGACAGACGGACGGGCAGACGGACATGGCTAGATCGACTCGGCTGTTCATTCTGATCAAGAATATATATACTTTATAGGGTCGGAGATGTCTCCTTCACTGCGTTGCAAACTTCTGACTGAAATTATAATGCCCTGCAAGCAGGGACCGTAATTATTATAATTTTTTAAATAAAAATTATAAAATAAAAATTATTTGTTGATTTTTATGACAAAAATTAAAATATAATTCTTACATTTGATTATTATAATAATAATTAGGATTAAGAATTATGTTTCAATTTTTATAAAATAAATCAAAAATAAAAATTATAATTCAATTTTTATTATAACAAGAAAGGAAGCTAACTTCGGCTCACCGAAGTTTGTATACCCGAGCAGAGTTTAAACAAAAAATTAAAAACGAAATTCTGAAATAATAATTTGTTGCCAAATCTCAAATTTGATGGCAATGGTTTGAAACACGGCTAAGCTATGGTTTTTTTATTTTCCTGATTGTTCCTATGGAAGCTATAGGATATAGTCAGCCGATTTTCATGAAATTAAAATCAAAATTTAGAAATACTAAAATATGGCTAATTATCAAATTTGGTGAAAATATGTTGAAATCTGACAAAGTTATGGTTTTTTCTTTTATTTTCCTGATTGTTCCTATGGAAGCTATAGGGTATAGTCAGCCGATTTTCATGAAATTAAAATCGAAATTCAGGAATACTAAAATATGGGTAACTATCAAATTTGGTGAAAATATGTTAAAAACTGACAAAGTTATGAATTTTTCTTTTATTTTCCTGATTGTTCCTATGGAAGCTATAGGATATAGTCAGCCGATTTTCATGAAATTAAAACCGAAATTCGGAAATAATACTAAATGGGCAAATATCAAATTTGGTGAAAATTGGTTGACAACTGACAAAGTTATAATTTTTTTTTGAAAATTTTTCGGATCGTTCCTCTGGCAGTTATATGATATAGTCGTCCGATCCGGCCCGTTCCGACATATGTACGAGTGAGAGTATATAGAAGCCTAACTGCAAAGTTTTATTCAGATAGCTTTAAAACTGAGGGACTAGTTTGCGTAGAAACGGACAGACGGACAGACGGACATGGCTAGATCGACTCGGCTGTTGATCCTGATCAAGAATATATATACTTTATAGGGTCGGAGATGCTTCCTTCACTGCGTTGCAAACTTTTGACTGAAACTAATATACCCTGCTAGGGTATAAAAATTAAAAATAAAAGTTATGATTCAATTTTTATTATAAAAATTGAATGCGAATAACTTCTATACCGAATGGATTATTAAAAAACGGTTAACATATTTGTGATCTGTGATGCAGTACCTTTCAAATGATGTATCGAATGTCCTTAAAGGACATAATCCAGGATTCCTCAATAATTAAATTTATTTATTTATATTTATACTGTGAGTCAACCATGTAAAAGTGCACATCGGGTTTCTTAAAATTCTTTCACTTTTATAATTTTCTGGATGTACGTCCTGCAAATGTCTTTTCAAATTTGTGAAGTAGGACCCTTTAAAGGTACGACCACAAATTTTACATTTAGACACATTATCGACTGATGAAAAATTAAAAAACTCGCGGACAATTAAATCTGTTTTTCGACCCATCACAATCAGCACTCAAATTAAATGAAAAAAAATCAAAGTTAGGTTGATGCTAATCGAAGCGTTTCTTATCGCAAAACTAACAGTGTTCATTTAATGAACTTCATTACAAAAGGAATACTCGAATATGTAAATTATGTGAAGAAACATTTTTAAACAATGGCATCTGCAGTGATAATAAAGGTCCTTTGTTTGTCAATAATACCGCAACATAATATAAGTAGCAGAAAGCAATAAATAAATTTAATTATTGAGGAATCCTGGATTATGACCTTTAAGGACATTCGATACATCATTTGAAAGGTACTGCATCACAGATCACAAATATGTTAACCGTTTTTTAATAGTCCACTCGGTTTAGAAGTTATTCGCATTCAATTTTTATTTTCAATTTTTATAATAAAAATTGAATCATAACTTTTATTTTCAATTTGTATAATAAAAATTGAATTATAATTTTTATTTTTGATTTATTTTATAAAAATTGAAACATAATTCTTAATCCTAATTATTATTATAATAATCAAAAGTAAGAATTATATTTCAATTTTAAAATATAAATCGGAAATAAAAGTTTATCGTGTTTTCGGATTCTTCGTTAAAAAATGGTATGTGTTTCCTTTTCCCACTCCCCGCAAAGGCTTTTTTGTCCTTCAATTTTTTTGAACTCATAATTCTTATTTGCGGTCCCTGCCTGCAAGGGTATAAAAAGGGCCAAATCGATCGGATCAGTAGATTTTCTGTAATCGGGTACACCGATTAGGAAAATGCTACTTTTCAGGAGAGCGCTTCAAAGTTTTGTGAGCACATGTAGTACACACTAAGCGACCTCCATTAAATTAACTATAACTTTGTTGATTTTAATTTGATCAATTTAATCAAACTTTTGCACAATATTCTTTACACGTTGTGCAATTGTAATAAAAAATAAAAAAAAAATTCGAAAAAAAAAATTAAAAAACTTTACTTGCATTAATTTGGTTTACATTTCAATTTGCATTCATTTCATATTCTTATATTTATTATATTTATTTAACAAAAAACCGAAAAAAAATTCTGCTTCAACAGCTACACAAGAACTTTGAAATGGAGTTCACAATAGAGGTCTGCATGAATACAGTCAAAGCAGCATTTGGCACTCTCACTTAAAGTTCTGACTGACTGAGTGAGGCATTGAGTAAAACGGATTTGGTTAATGTGGTAAAGGCATAAGTAGAAAATTAACCATATCCGAACGGCGAAGCAATGCACAAATGAGTTTCACGAGTTCACATATGTACATATGTAATTCATTTATTTATTTTATTTTTCAATTACAAAATGCAGAAACATAATTTTGTTAATAGTATCTGCATTATTAGCAATAATTCATCGTTTTTCTGTTATTAAATTTCTAGCATCAGAAAATGCTCTTTCAGATGCCGAGCTGCTTGCAGGAATACAAAAAATTGTGCAGCTAGTTTTATATAATAAAGGGAAAATTCACCCTATTTGCTGCTCTGCTGCTTCTGCTCTGCAAACAATCAACGACAAGAATGCCACAATTTTATCCGAGTACTCGAAACATTCACTCTGCTTTTACTCATTCTATCCATTCCGCTTTGGTTTGAATTCCAATCATTCCACATACAACGAATACAACGCTAACCAGTGCGCAACTCACTTTGTTGAAAGCGTTTTGGCACGCCAAATTGTGAGTCTTGCTTGTTGTACTCAAATAACCGAAACTTTTGAGTGCACTCGTGCAGACCTCTAGTTCACAAACGCAGATATTTTGGTAATTTTGAGATTTTATTTCGCACAGGGAAAAACTGCTGCGAAATCTCGCAGACAGATTATTGATGTCTTAGGAGATAACAAACTTTTGATTCAAACCGCCGAACAGTGGTATAGTCCGGACATTGCACCAAGCGATTACCATCTGTTTTTGGCCATGCAAAATTTTTCGATGGACAAAAATTGAGTTCAAGGGAGGATTGTGAAAATCGAATCGCCGAGTTTTTTGCCAGTAGGGACAAGAACTTCTTCAGGAGAGGCATATACAAGTTACCATCAAAATGGCAGAAAATCATCGAAGACAACGGTACATATAGCACTTAAATCTGACAATGCTAACTATGTTAAAATCGTCGTCAAAAATCAATAAAGAAACCGGTATGTCATTACCAAACAACCTATATTTTTTGCTTCAATTGTAAATTGTTTAATCCATTTTTGACTGATCCCCGGGTGGCTTATGGGAACAAAGGGTCTACCAAGCGATGCACCCGGAACGGCCAAAGGACCTGTTTGTGAGGAGGCATAGATGCCTGGCAGATAGTGCATAAACTATTGCCTTTGGTTGTCGCAACTAGCACTTGGAACTAGGTGGACGGTTTGGGTGGTTGAATGAGGGTCTGAAGACACAGCGACAACCTCTGAAGCATGAGTAAAGCTTCTGTATGAGGTTGAACTCTTACTGATTTTATTGATGAAACTTAACAGTATTTATAGCTACAAAAATGCTTATGTTAACAGAAATAACTTGTAATGAATGGTGTGGGTTACTGTGAATGTGTGTTATTGCTAGCTACTGAGACCAATTCCCCAGCTAATTACCTCATATCAGTAGACTATGCAAATTCGCGTGGCTTGGTAATGTGATACTTTATTTACGATTACTGCATATTGCTGCGACTGAGGAGTTATACATCATTGTTATTTTGGATTATTGCTTATAATTAAATAATGCTGCGACTGAACATTCTCCCGGTCGTTGAACAAGTGTTCAACCTTCGCTAAGGTCGAACGAAAAACTTCGTGGGGTAGGTTCTGGTGGTGGTTGTTCCGTGTTCTGCCTGGGTTCGGGTGTCCGGCGTATTGGTGTCCATTTGCCGACCGTTCGTCTGCAATGCCTAATAGTATTGACATTGCTAGGGCCACATAGGCAGCTATTTGATGATGCTGAGGAGTGGTGATTTGATCCTTCCAGTTGGTCTTTTTCAAAGTGGCCAACTGATGCTGCAATGCGCCCAGTTCCTCCAAGCTGACTTCCTTGGCTGTAGTTCCTTGGACTGGCTCGGGGGCTTGGACTGGCTCGGGTGTTTCCTTTAGGCTAGTTTCTGGGATATTGCCAAAACGAACATATGTCGCCTTCGTTTCGCTGACCATGGTACTAAATGTGCTCACGCTAATTTTTGAATTGCGTGCAGTGCAGCCTGGGGCAAGTGATATCAAGCCTGTTCCATTCAAGTGCACTGTGAACGAAATTCCGTTGCACACCGCTTAAAGTTCTATGGGGCTGTGTGTGGCAAACATCCATCTGTTTCACTGATGCGTTGTTGACCGCAACAGATCGGATCTTGATTGGGTGATCTCACATATAGTTTCAGTTTTGTTGTTAAATAACTGAAATTCACACCGATTTTCCACGGTGAATGTGGCTTGATGGTTGAAACATATGTGCTCGTCGTGGGCAGCTCTAGACACTGTTTAAACTCGTCCCTTGTCAATCCCATGAACTGATCTCTATGGGCATTGACGGCTATGATTTCAGTTTTTAGATTAAATTGCTGCCAGCTTCCTGCCTTCCATGTCAGAATAGTCATGATGCGGAACACTTCCTGCTGTGTTATGGATACCAGGGGTAAGGGTATTTTGAAGATGACATGGTCGCTTGTTGTGGTGCCTTCGACATGCATGATCTTATAAAATTGAATGACATTATCCGATGATACGGGCAGCAGTTGATCTATTGGAATATGTTCCCCGATCTGATCTAGTTGCTCCCTTAGTTGCTTGGGAGATACTAGTATCGGACTAATAGTTTGATGGCGAATGTCAGTGAGCACATTAGCTATTTCACTCTGCATCCTCTGCATTCCAGTTACTACCAGCGTTAGTTGCGATGTTAGGACCATGAAAGTTGTAGGAGGTCACCATTGTACTGCCTAGAGTTCTGATACGGTCGTTGGTGGCTGAACTGCTCTTCCTGGCTATATTTATCGTAGGGTCCAGAATTGATGTTTGATTTTTTTAGAACCTCATTAACACGTCATCGTTGGATTTGAACTCTTTTATCACTTTGGACATGTCGTCGGCATATCTTGAATCCAGAACGCTAAATAATGAGTTTGCCACATTTCCGAGTATATCGAGTGGTGATCTTCGTTGCCGAGAATGATTAATCAATTTATTTCCTGATTGTAACTCGCCGTGTATATGTTGAAAATGTTCATATAACAATGACGTTCTGTAGTTCTGAACATTTGTGTTTTAGTTCCGCTATCCCGGTAGCCAATATTCCCATGTCGCTCCAATATGGCTTCAAGTCGTAATATACAATTATCGTTCATTCTGAAAGTGCCATTCTGGAGGTGCCGAGTCGCTCGTAGAATATTCCTGGCTGTCTTGCAAACGGGGTTACGTTTACTGATTGTCCCATTGCTAACGGTAGTATGAGTAGCATTGCCAGCAATGTTGGGAGGATCGGTAAGAACATCTTCTTTTTCTGCGTAGTGATCTTCTGCCCGCGCTGCGTCCTCACCGGAGCTGTGTGGACGTTTTGTGGCTGTGGCTGATACCAGTAGCCGTTTTGCAGATTTTACTGCAACTTCCCATAGGCCGCCAAAAGATTGTGCCCGAGGCGGTATAAACTTGAATTCCACCTGATTATCGCTGCATTGGTTTATGATCCGTGTTTGGGCATTTTCTGTGAAGATTGTTTCTTCTAACGCCTTCAATTGGTTGTTGGCACCGACAAAGTTTGTTGCGTTGTCACAATGGATGGTCTGACATTTTCCTCGTCGTCCCAAAAATCGTCGAAGAGCGGCTAGGAACGCATCTGTCGTCAGGTCACTTACTAGCTCCAGATGTTCTGCTTTAGTGACAAAACAGCAAAACACTGCAATAAAAGCATTATCTGGTCCTTTTCAACGGATATTATGATGGATCCAAATGCGGCCGCAGTAGTCGACTCCAGAGTTGAAGAACGGCCGAGCCTTTTGCACTCGATCAACCGGTAGATTACCCATGATCTGTGCATCTGACACAAGTGTGGATGATGCTCCTGGCCATCGTTTTGTCATTAAGAATCCGACATTGCTGTCTAGCTATGGCCCTCAACGCTTGGGCTCCGCAGTGCATGTTCTCTTCATGCGTCTCTCGTAGCAGCATCTTCACAATTGCATCATTTTACGGGAGCAATATCTGATGTTTTGTGTTATATGGAAGGTTAGATTCTTCCAATCTCCCTCCGACTCGGATGAGTCCGTCAGTTCCGATTATCGGAGACAAGGAGATGATTGAGCTTCTTTTGTCCACTGTCTTGTGGATGTGAAGCTGTTTACGTTCAATACCAAATTCAATTTATTGAATGGTGCCTAGGATGATTGTCCTAGCATGAGTCAATTCAGCTACACTCATTGTGGTTGTAGGAGCTCGGTTCCGTTTTTTACAAAAACGCATCATATATGCTATAATGCGTTGTAACTTATGGAAGGAGTTGCTGTGGTTGCAGCTGTATAGCTCGCTTCCCAGTGGATCTTGGCATGTTGGCAAACTTACTTGCTTCACTCTACGTTCTAGATCAATGGGAGCGATGGACGGTACTTTTGACCACTTGTCTCGAGAGCCGTGCAGAAACAGAGGTCCATATAGCCAAAGGTTGTGCTCTGCTAACTTGCTTGCGGAAATTCCCTTTTGATAGTACGTCTGCTGGGTTATTTTTTGATAACACATGACGCCATTGAGATTGCTGTGTCACAGCTTGCATTTTTGCGATCCGATTTGTTACAAACGTGTGGTATGATGATGCGGATGCATTTATCCAGGACAGGAGCGTGTGTGGTGTCGCTGAGTACGGTCGTGTCGCGGCGGTGCTCCCGCGTACAGTGCGTGCCACACGGGTTGTAGCAGGGCCCCGCGCGTCTCGCGGCGCAGGCCAGCAGAGGGAACCAGCCGGGCGCACTTACCCGAAACGGCAGGTCCTGGATGTCCACGGAGGAGTCGCTAAATCCGTTTCTTTATCCTCGGGGAGCCGGGCCGGCGGTGAGAGTGGTGAGAGTATTTCCTTTACTTTCCCCAGCGGTGTTGTTGTCCCACAGCGAGAAATTTTCTCTCGAGATCGAATGTGGCTGCCCCTGCGGTATCTGCCAGTCACGTCAGCTGTCCGCACGATCAGCTGTGACCAGTGCTGGTCAGGGTCGGTTTCTTTGTTCCCCGATCTGGCCACCCCTATTGCCAACAGGGGGCGCGCCATGGAGTTCTACCGGAAATGCTGGCGCCCCGAAACTCCAGCATCCGGAGAACTGTGAATTGCTAAGTGCTACGACACGCACATGCGATCTTTCGTATGCAGGGGATAGCATACTTTTTCGGGCTGCTGCTCCTAATCCCTTGGCAATGGGATGGTGGAGGCGGAGGGATCGGGTGGGAACCCGATTCCAAGGCTGGCACAAGGGGAAAGTAGGTGGTAAAGGCCGTGGAGCTGGCTAACAACCAACCCCACCGCCGTGCGGTACACCTCAAAAACGGGGCTCTGGTGACCGAGCAGGAGCGGTATAACTCCCACCTGCCTAGTCATGGGGAAACTCCTGACCATCGAGGGACCCCAAAGCAAAGTGCACACGCCCCCTCCCTAAACCTCCTCGTAGCGGCTGCTCCTCATTGAGGCGGCTACGTGATCTGCGTCTGCGCCATAGTGGCCGGCAGAAGAGCTACGCCCGGCAGCGGGCTCCAGCTGCACCCAAACCAAATCCAGGCAGCGTCTGACCCACATTGGGCGGCTGCCTGGTCTGCGTCTGAGCCACAGTGGCCGGCAGCTTAAACCCCACCTGGCAGAAGGTATAAAATGCAGCCCCTGCATTGGGCAAAAATGCAACCAAAAAGGAATGTCTTCGAATAACGAAACTACTCCAGGTGGCAACCACATATGTGGAAATCCACCCGCGGGAGATCCCGCGGCTAGGGCATGGAGTCTGGAGGCCCTAAAAAACATTCCAAAACGCACTGACGTGGCGGTGGCTGACTTGGCCGCCACTGAAGTTACTACGCCAAGCCTAGAAAAGGAGGGAAACGACGGTCCGCTGGCCTTCAGGAGAAGCAGCAGGACCATGAGATCCCCGATCCGCCCTGCCAACAAAGCTGCAGAGCCGATTGGGAAAGAAATTCCCGACACCCAAACCCCGAAAAGGACAAGGGATGCGGTCAGCCCGGCGGGCTCCCAGCGAAATACCCCGCCAAAAAAGAGTAAGGCATCTCAATGCCTCCTGAACATCTCGGAGATGGGCAGGATTTTGGACGAGGTCCTTGCCGAGATCAATGAGAAGCAGGTCCGTCACATCACCCTTGTGATGAAGACCAAGCTAGGACGCCTGAAGGACCTCCAACTGGACATCGGCGGCTGGCTGAACTCCACTCGGGAATCTGAGGAGAAGGATAGCCCGGAGAGGGGAACGATGTGCCCAAACTGCACAGCCAGTAGTGGCAACGCGGCACTGAGCACCCGGAGCCAGCAGGACAAAGAGCAGCAGACTCCGAAAGTCTGGAGCAAGGAATGCGCCACGCAGACGGACGCCTCTGCTATCCCGACCATCTCGGAGAATGAGCCATCCAGGACCGGCGGCAGCTCAGCGAGCCTTATGCGTCAGCGGCGGGTCCCCTCTCCTGCTGCAACTGCGGAGAGACCCCCCGCTGCGCCGGGAAGAACCCCAATCCCGCCGAAACCCAGGGCAAACAAAGCGCCCCCGCTGACGGCGGGCCCAAGTGAAGGCCAGGAGCGAAGCGCCTGGAGCACCGTGACCAGGAAGAGGGAACGTAAGCGAAAGTCACTCCCGGACCAGCAGCTAGCGGTGCTGGGCAGCTGTGTAAACAAGGTACGCCGCACCGCAAACGGGAACCTGCTTCTAGAAGTGGCCAAGACCAGCTCCGAGAGCGCGCAGTCCATGCGGACGTGCATAGCGAAGGTGCTGGGCGATGAGGCGGAGGTCAGAGCCATGTCCGAGGATTCCAAGGTGTCCATCCTGGAGATTCCGGAGCTGGACGCGCTAACCAAGGAGCCCGAGCTGGTGACAGCGATCGCAGAGCAACTTAGGATCGATAGGGACAAGATCAGAGTGCGGAGCATCCGCCCTGGCTATGCGGGAACGCAGACGGCTGTGATCAGCCTTCCCGGCAGCCTGGCAAAGACGGCACTAAGGAGCGGCGTGCTTCGCGTAGGCTGGTCCTCATGCTCGATTAGGGAGCGGAGTGGCCCACCAAGGTGCTACAGATGCCTGGAGACGGGGCACCTGGCAAGCAACTGCAAAAGCCCTATGGACCGGAGTGGGTGCTGCATAAAATGCGGCGAGCGGGGGCACAAGGCTCTCAAGTGTCCCAATGCAGGGAAGTGCTACATATGTGCTTCGTCTGGGAAGAATGACACAAAGCACCAGGTTGGAGGCAAGAATTGCCCGTCCAGGGGTAGCAGTAGTGGGGCCGAACAGCGCAAACCAGCATGCAATTGATCCAGATAAACCTGAATCATTGCAGGGCTGCGCAGGACCTGCTCATGCAGACCGTGCGTGATACCAACGCGGAGGTGGCGCTGCTCAGCGAGCCCTACAAGGCCGCTAGCGCACACGGATGGGCCTCTGACCTCTCTGGTAAGGCGGCCATATGGATATGTGGTGGAGGACCTGCCCAGCTGTCCAATGTCAGGTCGGCAAACGGCTTTGTCCGCGGGAAGCTGGACGGGACGTGGGTATACAGTTGCTACCTGGCTCCCAGCCTCACCCTGGAGGCGTTCAGCATGGTCATCGACGAGCTTGCCACCGACATCAGAGGCCGACGTTGTAGTTGGTGGAGACTTCAATGCTTGGGCCCTAGATTGGCGCTCGCCGTCGACAAGTCCCAGAGGTCGCGTCGTCGTGGAGTCCTTCGCTACGCTGGACATTGTGCTGCTCAACGAGGGCTCGCAGCAAACATTCAACAGAGCAGGAGCGGGGTCGATCATCGACCTGACGTACGCGAGCAGCTCTCTAGCCCGCCAGGCAACGTGGAAGATCGGCGACTTCTATACTGCCAGCGACCATGAGACCATCCTGGTCACACTTGCCGTGAGGGTGCCGGGGAGAGCGGTGCTGCAAAGCTCACAGCTAGCGTTCCGGCAGGACACGTTCAGTGCGCAAGCCTTCGCGAGCGCCCTTGACGGGCTTTGCATCGATGACGTAGGAGATGCAAATGAGGCCGCGGATGAGCTGGCAGAAGCCGTCGACCGAGCATGCAACGCCAGCATGCAGAGGCGGAAGGTCTACCGCAGACACCATGCCCCTGTCTTCTGGTGGAACGATGACATAGCGGAGCTGCGCTCCGCCTGTCTGCGTGCCTGAAGGCAGGTCCAGAGAGCCCGCAACTCGCCGAACCTGCGGCAACGCAGCGACACTTACCGGGCAGCGAGAAAGGCCCTGAAGCAGGCTATTCGCGCTAGCAAGAAGGAGTGCTTCCTCAAACTCTGCGACGACGTGGAGCAGGATCCGTGGGGCGGCGCCTATAAAAAGGTCGTCAAACGGGTAAATGCCGGAAACAATTCGCCAACGGACCCGGAAGTCCTCGAAGGCATTGTTCGGATCCTTTTCCCAGAAGGGCGGCCACTCAACTTCCCGTCGAGCATCGGCTCCGGGGAGGTCTGCCCTGCCACGGAGCAAGAGGTCCTCGGGATCGCGAGGATCCTGCACAACAAAAAAGCGCCAGGCCCCGACGCGGTTCCGAACAGGGCAACAAAGCTGCTGATAGCGTTGCACCCGAAAGCGGTCGCTGACCTGTTTAATAAATGCCTTCGCGAGGGTATCTTCCCCAGCAGGTGGAAGCGCCAAAAACTGCTGCTCCTCCCCAAGCCGGGCAAGCCAGCAGGAGAACCCTCCTCCTACCGCCCCATCTGTCTGCTGGACACGATTGGGAAGGTATTCGAGAAGGTGATCGCCTCCAGGCTGGAGGCAGCGATCGAGCGCGCAGGCGGATTGGCGCCAAACCAGTTTGGCTTCCGCAGAAAGAGGTCGACCCTGGACGCCATCGAAAGCGTTAAAAGCCTGGCTGAAAGCGCTATTGCAGGCACGAGATGGAGGAACGGCACGAAAAAGTATTGCCTAGTCGTGACCCTGGACATCCGGAATGCCTTCAATTCGGCAGACTGGAGGAAAACGCTGGAGGCGCTGGAGGCCTTTAACATCCCCGGCTACTTGCTGCGAATCGTCCGCGGTTACTTCCCATATTCTCATCCTGGACACCGCCCGGGGTCCCAGAACGCACTCGGTCACGGCCGGAGTCCCGCAGGGCTCCGTTCTGGGCCCACTACTCTGGAACGTGATGTACAACGGGGTGTTGAACCTCCCGCTACCGCCGAGCGTCTCCATAGTCGGTTTCGCCGACGATGTGGCGCTGGTCGTGACCGAAAAGGAGCTGGCCGCCACCGAGGCAGCGGCTAACAGCGCGATCCTGGCTGTCGAAGCGTGGCTCGCCGTTGCTGGTCTCGAGCTGGCCTCACACAAGACTGAGGCGGTGCTTATCTCGAGCAGGAAGCGGGTCGAGACGGCAGAAATACGGGTTGGCGGGCTGCCCATCACCTCGCAGCGTGCGATCCGGTACCTGGGGGTCCTCCTGGACACCCGCCTCTCATTCAGGGAGCATCTAGCGTTTGTGAATGAAAAGACCAGTCATACAGCCAGAGTGCTGTCGAGGATCATGCTAAACACCCGAGGCCCCAAGCAGTGGAAGAGGAAGCTGCTTTCTAACAGGTCACGTCCGAGCTCATCTACGCAGCCCCTGTTTGGGCGGAGGCTTGCAGCGGAAAAAGCTACATGCGTGGCGTGGAAGCAACCTACCGCCTGTGTGCGCTGAGGGTAGCTAGCGCCTTCAGGCCAGTCTCCGACGACGCGGCCCTGGTCATCGCGGGGCTGGTGCCGCTGAGCTGAAGCGAGAGAATCCCGTCTCACTCGGGCTGACCCAGGACCAACCAGCCGCGATGCCGGACTGGCTGCCAGACGTAGGAGCATCACCAGGTGGCAAGCATCGTGGGACAGCTCAACCAAGGGACGCTGGACCCACCGAATGATACCAGACATCAGCAACTGGGTAAGCCGAAGGCACGGCGAGGTAGACTAATACCTAACGCAAATACTCAGCGGACATGGGTGCTTCCGGAGCTACCTGAAGCGCTTCGGACACGAGGAGGAGGACAACTGTCCAGCCTGCGGTGCCGGGATTGTGGAGGACGCCCAACACGTCCTGCTCGATTGCTACCGCTTCCACCACGAGAGGGAGGAGCTGGTAGCCGGCGTCGGAAGAACAGTCACGGCCGAAAATCTCGTGCCGACCATGCTCGAGAGTAAGGAGCACTGGGACGCGGCAGCAAAATTCGCTGCCAGCGTGCTAAAATCGCTGCGTTCTCTGGAGAGGACGCGAAGGAGTAGTGCGGAATAGGAGGCCTGCCGCTCGCGCGAAGCAATGCTTGGCGGCGGTACCGCGCGATCTCGGGCTTTCTTTCTTTCTGCCCCTCTTCCATAAAGTCTACGTATCCTTTCCAGACTTCTGGTGTCGTTCGTCGTTCTAAAGCCAAGAATCTATTTGTTGCTGTTCTCTGAGATGCCCCCAGGGCTGAAGTTCCTTCAGAGAATGAAAGTTTTACGATGAATTTTCCATCTATTGCAACCTGTAGATTTGCTACGAAATGTGGTTCGCAGTGAGCTTCAATTGGAGATCGAGCCTTTTCTTTGGTATCTAGATTCTCTAGTGTCCAAAATCCCTCTAGTAACGTATCAACCTCCTCTTCGGTGGTTGCCGCTGCACAGCATGCCACTGCGTCGTGCTCAGCAGGAATTCTCCCGGCCACAATCTGTATTCTGGAGGATTGGGCCTCCCGGCTTTATCAGCATTTAATTTGGCAGAAGCAAAGAATAATAATGCTCTGCGCCGATAAGAATGTTAATTTTTCCTGGTTTTCAAAGTTTGGATCGGCCAGGGTGACGTTGTTCGGGATTTGAATTTGTGACGCAATTAATTCATGAGCTGGTTGATCAGCTATGATATGCGGCAGCACAAAGGCTTCTACTTGTTGAGCAAAGTCGTTGTGCATTGATTTCATGAGAACGTTTGCTCTAGCTCAGCTGGTTTTTGGGTTGCCTCCAATGCCCTCGATGCTTAATGTTGCATTGTGGAGCTTTAATGACAACTTTGAGGCCATTCGTTCAGAGATCAGATTAATTTGTAATCCTGAGTCTAGCAAGGCTCGGATTGTGGCCACCTGACCATTGCTTGCTCTGACCAATACCTTGACTGTGGCCAACAAATTGTAACTTCTTGCTGCTCCTACAGAAGGTGTTTGTGCAGCAATGTATGGTGTCTTTTATCGCATCTAAAACACATACGGCCCGGCAATCCTTTGCCTTGTGGTTACTGCTGAAACAGTTTACACACAGCTTTTGTTTTTGCACCCAGTTGAGTCGTTCGGGTACTGTTTTGCTGCATAAATCATCGCATTTGTATAGCAAATGATAGAAAGGACAACTTGGTTGCCTTCCAGCGCTGGCAAAAGTGCATGTTGGGCTCCTCTGCTCCTTTTTTGGATGTTGACTGCGTTTTCCTGTTCCTAGTACTCGGCTTCGTTGGTCTAGGAAGCTTAGTATTGTGTCAAGCCCTTGAAGCTCTTTTGAACCGTCTAACGATTATTCGTATAGGGCTCTATTCGCAAAATCCAGTTTTTGCTTGATGATGGCAATCATGATTGTATCCCAGCTGGATACATCAATGCCTAGTCCCTTTAATGATGCTAGAGACTCAATTGATGTGATATATAATTCCTATAGTGACCTTGGATCGTCACTATTTGTTTGTTGTTGCAGGAGGCGATTGAGAAACGTATCTGCTACATGGCGGGGATTGTTGAATGCATCAACTAATATTTCCCACGCGCTCATGTAATTTTTTGTTTTAAGATCAATATGCCTTATTAATCTTTCTGCCTCTCCAGTCACAGTGGTTTTGAGGTACTGTGGGCATGCTGGTATCATGGACCATGCATTTTAATAAATCGAAGAACTGAGTCCATTTGAGTAGATCCCCATCGAACTTTGAGATGCTGACTCTGGGGAAATGCACATCTTCATTACTTGATGTATTTTTTTGTGCCCCCAGGACTCTCTGCACGTCCCCTTCCAGTCGGAGGAACGACTGCATGTCGTATCCTAACCTGACTGGGTCTTCGCATTCTTTATGAACCGAAAAATCTTGATATTGGGACCGTAATAAGTTGATCGAATCTCTTGTTATGGTCCTTCCGGTCTCTGAATATTCTCTCAGAGCCCGTTTGATTGAGTCGGCAATCGCCCTTTGACGCCGGTAAGCTGATATCAGCTTGGTTGCAGGTTGCTGTTAGTTTGCAACGTCTGCATTTTCCAGGGCATTGCTCGAGGTTGCCTTTTTTGGGGCATTGCTCGAACTCTGAGCCATTGAATTGATTATGATATTTCTATATTTGACGTATGACTCACGACAGTCGTCGTAAAACTTCAAATACTCTGCGGTTCTATATCCCGCGGGAATACTGCTTGCTCCTCCTTGTTAGACATATTGAAAATTGTTTTTTGATTCCTGACCGTTGGGAGTGTTTTATTTGCTTTGACAGCTGGATACGCTCCTATTCGCAACCGTGGTGTGGTCTAAGGAATTAACAAATGTTCAATAGACTTGGAGGATTTATAGAATTCAGAGTTCATTTCAATGTCCAGGAAAATTACCAAGAGTTACGGAACTTTCCCGGTTGGTCTCGCCAATAGTAGTCTAGTGTGCATACTTTAACTGTCTAATTGTTTTTTTTTATACCCGCTACCCATAGGGTAGAAGGGTATTATAACTTTGTGCCGGCAGAAATGTATGTAACAGGTAGAAGGAAGCATTTCCGACCCTATAAAGCATATATATTCTTGATCAGGATCAACAGCCGAGTCGATCTAGCCATGTCCGTCTGTCTGTCTGTCTGTCTGTCTGTCTGTCCGTCTGTCCGTATGAAACACTGGATCTCAGAGACTATAAGAGATAGAGCTCTAATTTTTTTTCGACAGTATTTGTTATGCTTGCACGCAGATCAAGTTTGTTTCAAATTTTTACCACGCCCACTTCCGCCCCCGAAAATCATGAAAAAGCGTATTAAGCGTATAATATTAAAGCTAGAGTCGCGAATTTCGGTATGTATATTAGGAACTATAGTCTGTGTGATCCCTGAAAATTTAGTTGCGATCAGATAAAAATTGTCGAAGTTATTAAAGAAATACTTTTGTATGGCCACAAACGGCTGCTGGCAGCATGCCTCATTTGGTTGACCACTTAGACCAACTAAATATTCTTATCAGTTCTTGGTTGTGTTCGGAAAAGAATCTTATAAGATATTCGAGAAGCAATTTTAATAAATGGTAATAATTATGAGCCGCTTGAATGCAATAATGACGGGTTTTTACACACATAGATACATGTGTATGTATTTTTGCATGCATTTGTCCGTTATGTTCAAAAATGTATTAACTGTTTTTCTGGCGTCCTGACGCTTTTCTGGTTTAACTATGGGTAGCGGGTATCTCACAGTCGAGCTTACTCGACTGTAGCTTTCTTACTTGTTTTATAATAAAACATACAAAAGTTTTTATTTTATTTTGAAAAGTCAAATTTATTGTCTGAGAAGCGGAAGACATCATTACATTGTACTTGTTCATTAAACGTACCAGACATTTGCAAGAATTCACCCTTTCAATCACTTCATAGTTGTATAGCTGTTGCTCAGTACAGCAAAATGTGAAGTCTACGCACTTTATAGTGGTTTACTTACTGATGCCGCCGTCGCTGCTCAACTCACTGTAAAATTCATTATGCATGTAGCGCGTATGAGAGAGACAGAAGCTTGCAACCCTCTAGCACATACGGTATTTTGCTCGCTTTATATGTGGCTATGCTGTCGCCATGCGGTCTTTACACATAGCTCTGGGATTAGAGCACCCAACATCGAAACAGTAGGGCGAAGGATCGAATTCTGTTCGTGGTAAAATTTTGTATTTCTTTAATATTCCCCTGCAGGGTATTATTCAGTCAAAAGTTTGCAATGCTGTGAAAGAGACATCTCCGACCCTATAAAGTATATATATTCTTGATCAGGATCAACAGCCGAGTCGATCTAGCCATGTCCGTATGTCCGTTTCTACACAAATTAGTCCCTCAGTTTTAAAGTTATCTGAATGAAACTTTGTAATTAATATGTCGGAACGGGCCGAATCGGACGACTATATTATATAGCTGCCATAGGAACAATCGAAAAATTTGTAGAAAAAAAAATTTTGCTTTGTCAGTTTTCAACATATTTTCATGAAATTTGAGATTTAGCCTATTGTATTATTCCTGAATTTTCGTTTTAATTTTATGAAAATCGAGAGACTATATCTTATAGCTGCCATAGGAACAATCCGGAAAATTAGTGGAAAAAAACCATAACTTCGCTGTTTCTCAACATATTTTCATCAAATTTGACATTTGGCTACTTATTATTATTCCAAAATTCCAGTTTTAATTTTATAAAAATCGGACTACTATGTCTTTCGTCAATAAGGAAAATAAGCGAAAAAACTATAACTTTACTGTTTTTTTATATTGGAAAATATTACATTGGAATTTGACCACTTTTTATTGTTTCAGAATTTAGTTTTTAATTTTTTTTTTAATTTGTAATCTGAAAGGGTATTCAAACTTCGGTGAGCCAAAGTTAGCTGCCTTTCTTGTTTTTAACTTAAGTATGTATAATTTATATTGTATTAATTCGTGACGATTCAATTGCAATCTGCAATGCTATAAAAACTTTGGCGCGCCAAAGTTATCTTCCTCTCCTGCTATTTCTATCCCCAAGTAAGTCTTTTTTAATTGCATTAATAACATTGTTTTTTTTTTTTTAATTAGTAAAATGGTTGCTGCAGAAAAAGTTTTGTATAAGCGATTTACGGCTGAAACTCATGGACATGACCTTCAGGCACTATCGCCTCCTCAAACGTTGACCGACTTCTCACCTAACTTCCGTCGAAACAATAGCCAATCGGGAGATGAGGGCATAACTCTTTGTGATACCATCTCTAGAAAAACATTGTTTTATCTAATTGCAACTTTAAATGCTTCATTTGAGCCAGATTATGACTTCACTGAGGCAAAGGTAAGAAAGAATTTATTTATTTGTGCACATACAATTTTTTATTAATTTTATTTCAAATTCGAATTGTTTTTGAAGACGTCCGTCCGTATAAAAATAAACATGTCAAAAACAATAAACATACGACAGTCTAATAAATTTTTATTAGTCATAAATAATACAGTCCTTCTCCGGTTTTCACTTTCACACGAATAACGGAGCTATCGATCTCTCACCAAAATCGAAAATTTGTAATAAAAGTCCTTTACTTTTCATTTCGGGTAGACAAAGGTGCCCGTTTTACAAATCTGAAAAATCATGCGAATCAAAAAATGGAAGAACCTATTTTCGTTTTCAAAATCGAAATAGGAAAAATATTAAAAATACGATAACCGAAGCAGACCTGACTGATATGATATTGCTGCATTAGTTAGATTTCTCAGCACCAGTGCGAGCAAAATGACTCTGTACATTGCTAGTTCAAACACGAAAAGTTGCATTCATTTTGAGAAAATCACTTTTGAAGTATCAACAACGCCTGCGGTCGCCAGGCGATCGGGACCCGCCTTCGAAACAGGCGAGCGAAGATTTGGCAAAAATTATTTATTTGTTTTCAAGTTTTTTATTTTATTTTACTTTAATAACATTATAAAATATTGTTATTTATTTGCATATGCTTGCATAACCCCTACCGCGATTTCCCTCTTAGGAATTCTGCATATTTTTAAAAGGAAATCAAAATATAAATGCGCATAAATAATTATTTAATTATAATTAGTGTTTCATCAACGCACTTCGTGCTTCAAAAAAATCTTGCAAGGGAAATATCCCTGTGAGCGAAGCGCTTAGAATTATACTGTGAACGGATTAATCCTTCGGATGTGCTCTATAAGGACAAACTACAAACTTTACTTTTATTCTGAGTGAAAAAATAAAAATCCAAAAATAACACAGATGACAAAGTTTTCCCAAAGGCCTTATAAGAACGCTTATGAATTATAATGTATCAAAGTAATACATTTCGTTCAGTTGTTCGAATGAGAAGTTATATCAAGAAGATAGGATAAGAAATTATCATTATTTATGATTTTTAAAAGTTATAATGATTACAGTCCCTGACCAAAACAGATTTATAGTATCACAAAGCCATAAGGTATAACAGCTTTGATTGTTTCCTATAAAACAATCCAATGGAGGTTTATAGGCCTCCAATTAAAGTGGGTCTTTGGGCTGTGTGCACTTGCCGTGGTTGTAAAGAACGAAACATTAAAAACGCATTGTGAATATTGTTCACTATATGGATGGAAACTCAATAATATACAATGATATTCCAAACAGAAAACGCAGAAATAATGATTTCTTGTTGCTTTATAACCCTCATTCCAGTTTGTCCCTCAGATTATAAGATTTTACAAAGCTTTAACACAATAGTGCCAGGCCTAGTTTAGACTGACCTTCGACAATGTCGCCGAGGTCGATCTCAAGACCTTTGTAATAGAGAATACATTCTATAAGGTAAAATACCACAATATTGGCTAATCCTTTATTTTATTAATTCAAACCTTGAAGGGCACGCGGTGGCACTATATGCTTCCGATGCTTTTTCCGCCAGCAAGTCGCTCCACATGATCGCGGTCCGTAAAATTGAAGAGACTTGGCGACAGAGACGGCAAAACCGTACACCGGCGCGATCTCGAGTTTGAAACAAGAAAACGTAAGCGTTGGGCCTTATACATTAAACTCTCGTGTGTGGTGGTTTGTGTGAAATGGCTAATTTTGTAAATGAAAAAATTACCCACTAGGAATCCACATAGAACAAAAAGAATAATACCCTAAGCGCGAACGTGGTAGTCGTTGTTGCTTTATTCTGAATGCCCTGTTTTCCTTTTGGCTAGATCCCGTGGACATCGAATTAAAGTAATTGTTCCGTCACCGGAAACAGCTGCTTTTATATTCTGGGCTTGTCTCCATTTTCCAAAGGAACGAAATCGAATGATTAAATATTGTACATTTTGACAGCTCCAGTCGAAAATTCATCCGACTAAAAATACTTACTCTTTATACCTTACATCGCTTTCAAATAATTCTTTTGATTTGCAAAACGAGCAAGTCGAGAAAAGCTCTTTTGCTTCACTAAATCGAGTATCATTTACAATAGAAAAATAACTTACTCATTGGTCTTTTAATGTTATTTATGTATACATCATATACATACATATACATACCCTGCAGTACCATTCATCAACAATTCATCAACAATTCATCAACAGCCGAAGGGGTGTTGTTGATGATTCATCGATGAATTGTCATACAAACTGTTGATGAATTTAACATGGGCATGTCCTAGGCTGTCATCAACAACATGTCATCAACAATTGTTGATGACAAGTTGATGAAAAGTTGATGACAAGTTGATGACAAGTTGATGACAAGTTGATGACAAGTTGATGAATTGTTGATGAATTGTTGATGACAAGTTGATGAATTCATCATCATGATGAATTCATCAACTTGTCATCAACTTGTCATCAACTTGTCATCAACCTTTCATCAACCCTTTAATTCATATATAATGCATAAAAATGTTTTAAATATTATTTATTTTTTGACCAATTCTATACTTAAACTAAATAACAAATATAAACTTTTAACATTAAATATTAATCTATTTATTAAAGGCCTCTTCAACGTGTGTTTGCTCCTCGGTGTTGCGCTTCCTATTCAGAGTCCAAATTTTTGACACACCTTAGGCACCTTGGGCAATTGAATCTATAGAAAAAATAATAATTAGCCAAGGGAAAAATATATAAATTAAATACAAATTACCCAACAGAGCCACGTAGAACTTATCATGATTCATGTTTTATCATGTTGCAGAAGGAGATATTCTTTCCTCGTTTCAATATATTAGCCAGTACTGCAGTCTGAAAAGAAAAGGGTGCAAATCAATTTATTTAATTACTCACCTTCAAATATCCCGAAATAAATACTTCAATTTACACACTTCTTATTTCCACTGCACTGCATGCAAGTTGGCAGTCCCGTTTTGTAAATAAGTAAATAAAAAAAGGGCAGCATTACCTTTTTAAATGCTGCCTTTTCTTCCAAACAAACAATTTAACAACTCAAACGCATTTTAATACTCTACTTACTATTAAAAAGCATGGTCTTTGAGGAGTAGAAAATATTAAACATTCTGTTGACAAAATGATTTCAAAAAATAAGTGAAAACAGGAGCAGCTAAAAATTAAATCTAATGAAAGAGGTGAAAACCGGAGCAGACCTTTATAATATTTGCTTGAACTTAAAAGGAAAGGATGATATGAACTACATAGAGTTAGCATCATTTAGATAATTGATTTTTTTTTAATAAATGTGAAACAGATTTGCTTAGCAAAATTGTTTTTTTTTTTTTTTTTTTTTTTTTTTTTCAAAATTGCTGATTTACTTCGAGACTATAACATTTTGTATGGTTTAAAAAGTACAGTTTTGCTTTTATTTATATATTGAAGTTTTTTCCATAGCCATATAAGTTTCGGTTTCCCGAGCTTTTCTTCCATTCTAGTTTCTTTAACCTTTAATACATTTTATTTAAAGTCGCATGAATTTAGCAAAGAGCCATCATTACAGTGGGTTATGAACTCAGTCCATTCGAATTTATCGGCATTAGCTGGTGATCAATACCAAGTTTTACGCCAGCCGTTATGGTCAGCTGTGGATGACGAAGTAAATTTATCAGATTGCGACATATACAGTTATAATCCGGATCTGAGCTCCGACCCATTTGGGGAGCCTGGCTGTTTATGGTCGTTTAATTATTTCTTTTACAACAAGAAATTAAAACGGATTGTGTTTTTTACAAGCAGAGCAGTAAAGTATGTGAATTTTTTGTTGTCTAAAATTTTAAATTATTTGGAATTTTCTCATTTCAGCTCACTATATGCTAGTGAAACCTTGGATTTCTCGATGGAAGACGAAGTATATTAATCTACTAATTAGCGTTGGTTAAAATATTTTTAATGTACTCGTGCTAATAAATATTATTCATTCACTAAAAATATATTCATATTAAAATTAAGAATAACGGAAACAGATTTGCAGTCATTGCATTCTGAGTTTTAACGCACTGGTTTTCATAAAAAATAAAATTAGACTTCTAAAATTTAAAGAATCATGATATATGTAACTTGTAAATACCTCTTTTAGGAACCATATAATACATTTAGCCTAATCTTTTAAGGTAGAATTTAAGTAATATATTTCCGTTTTACTGACAGCCTTATAAAAACCACACTGATGTTATGCTGACTTGACTACGAGTATAGTAATTTTCATCGATAGGACATTCCTACTAGGCCGGGAATGCTTCTATTATATTCTATAAAATTAATAAATTTGTTAGTGCAGAATTTCAATGGCAAAAAAAAAATCCAAGTAACTTTAATGGTTTCGAATTAGTAATTCATTTTTCGTGAACGATTTGATATCAGAAATGTTGTGAATCGGTGGTGCCATCATCACTTTTATCTTAGCTCGTTAAGTGAAATTTTTGTTTATTAGAATTTTTGGTGGCACTTAACTGTAATTATACCACCTATTTTTTTTTGGTGGCACTTAACTGTAATTATACCACCTATCAAAACAAGTTTTTTTTTTTACGTCTTTTAATATTAAGATATTTTCATATATATTTTAATGCTTAAATATTTTGTGCATATGTCTCTTTATGACTACATACATATGTATAAAATTGAACATATGTATTTATGTATATTAAATGTATTTATTATTATTATTAATAATTAACTTATAATTAAAATTATAATTTAATTAATGACTAAATCCATAGCGACAAGGCCTTCGGCTTAATATTAAACAGGGTTTAAATTTACTACTCCATAGCAGCGAGATTCATAAAAATGTTGCTATGCTATAGCAGTCGCTGTCACTTTGACGAGAGCAGTAGCAGAGTCGTAGCAATGAAATTGAAAACTTTGTGCTATGCTCTGCTCCGAGATTTCTGACTTGCTACCTACATCCAAAGGCTATAGCAGAAAATTTTAGAAAATGCTCTGGGGACTAGTAGCCATAGTCAACATTTTAGAGCAAGATGAGAGCAGAGCAAATATAATTTTGATATGTGCTACGGCTCTCACATGTATTTGTTTTTGTTAATTGTTACATTTTATTATTATGCAACGTTACTTTTATTTTCCTTTGTTGTTTTCTGCATAATTAGCTTGGCACTAATCCTCTTCGAGCAAGGCCTCCAATCCTAGGCTTCCTTATTGACTCAGGTTGGTACTGACTACTAGTAGACTACAGAAGGAGTGGACCAAAATTGAGCTCAGCTCTAATTGGAGGCTCTAGGATTAAGCCACACCACTTGAACCTACCTACCTTCCACTTTAAAGCAGCATTAAAAAATCGTTAAAAATATAATACATTTCAGAGCCGTAGCACATATCAAAATTATATTTGCTCTGCTCTCATCTTGCTCTAAAATGTTGACTATGGCTACTAGTCCCCAGAGCATTTTCTAAAATTTTCTGCTATAGCCTTTGGATGTAGGTAGCAAGTCAGAAATCTCGGAGCAGAGCATAGCACAAAGTTTTCAATTTCATTGCTACGACTCTGCTACTGCTCTCGTCAAAGTGACAGCAATAGCAATATGAAAACAAAATACTACGGGAGCAGCATAGCTTTTCAAACCCTGATATTAAATCCAAAAATCGATATATATCAGAGCTTGCAAATAACTGTCGACCGTTTCTCGTTGTCTGCAAATAAGTGTCTCTTTCTTTCTTTTTACGAAAAGACTCAGAGAGCAGCCGTTTCATGGGTTCTTGAATGTGCTCGCTCGCGCTGAGAGCGAAACCGTTTTTCCTATTCTGTTTTTTTTCGGTTGTACCAAGCCTTTATGAGTTAACCAAAAATTCTTTTGCGTATGTATTGGTATACATTCACACGCATAGGCAAACAAATCGTTAAACGTTTAATTGCGGTCGTGAATTAAGTGTGCTAAGTTGCAAAATAATAAAATTAAAAACAACATTGCCTGAAACTTTTATGCGTTCGTTTGGCAGACGAAATATAATAATTGCAACAACAACGAAAGTTAATGGGAAGAACGTTTGCATTGATTTTTTCGGTAAATCGGCGTTTTGCCTTCTCTCTTGTGCGAGCGTTTCTCATTCCGCTCTTTACGCACTGCCCATTGAACCACCGAAAAAAAAAATCAACGAAAAGCGCTCAACAGAAAAAAGAAATTAAGACAGCAAAAGTCCCTTGCTTAGAGCGAGAGCGAGCGAGTATGAACTTTTTCGGTTGTGCTCGCAACGAGATCACAGGAAAAAAACGGTCGACAGTTATTTGCAAGCTCTGATATATATGGATAACAAAGATCAACATGGTGGAGTTGTTAAAAGGTTCAATGTTATTATGTCAGCATTTTTTGTATTTTTTTTTTTAAATTATTTTTTATTAAGATATTTTAGGTTATGCCCCAAAAAAGTCCTTATTTTTTAACTTCTGAGGTTATGAGAGGGTCTAGTCAATCCATTTGTATAATTTAGTAGATCTCTTTTCATTTAATTGAAGACCTCAAGAGTTCAACTTCTACTTACTAATAACGTGACATCGAACACCTTGAAAAAAATAGTAATTGGTCTCTTGAACATATATTAGTTATATGAGTTGTACATACCAAATGATAAACTAGAGAAACGACTAAAAAAAAATTTGAAAAATGTGTTTTTATTTTTTACTTAACCTCAAATAGCAAAATCTTGATGTGATAGCGCAGTTTTAACTCTGGATTTTTTTTTTGTATGACCTTCAGCTTTCCAACAACTCACATGACATAAATGTTTTTAAACTTGTGTTATTGCTACTAATTTTGACAAATATTTCATACAGAACTATAAAGCAGACAGACGACCAAAACACAAACGTTTTAATAATAATAAATAAATAATAATTATTAATAATTAAAAAACCTTTTAATTTAATGATGACTAAAGGCTGTCATTCTATGCGTATTTATAAAGGAATACAATAGTATTACAAATTCTGGAAATTTTAACAGACACCAGCTCAAATTTTAAAAATGTATATTTTCGCATTTATTTTTCTTCATAACTAATTCACTCTTAAAATGTACTTTTAGTGGGTAGTTTAGATGGTATTGATTGCATAATAAAGAAGCATCTTTGCACACCACACTCTCGGTGTTTGTTTGCGGTCCAGCTTTTAGAGATTTTCATAGTTTTTAAGATATAATTTTTAATTTATTTTAGTGGTTTTGGTAATTTCCTGTTTAAAATCTTTAAATTAGAATATCTGTCAAAGACACGATCCGACAAACTTAAAAACATCAATTGTATTACAACTATTACCGATAATTATTTTTGCCTACATTTTGTTCTTTGTGGCTAATACAACTTAAAATAAAAGGTCAAATAGCTAAAACATATATTAAGATCATAAACTTTTACATTGTTTTGTTAGAAATATAAAATATTTGGTATATGTTTATATTTATTGCTTAAAAAAGTTAATGTAAGACATTTGTTAAGGAGTGATCGGAGTTCATAAAAAATAAGCTGTCTAGTCGCTGGGGGTTTTCGGTGGCCGACGGCTGGGGTTAGATGCGCGATGGCTGCTGGAGAAAATCCCAAGTTTTCCGCCTGAAATCGGCCACGTTTTCAAAAAAATACGAAATTTTGAGGTTAGGACCACTTTTCACGGATTTCCGTGCTTTTATCCCTATCCTTGTCCCTGCTCGGGCGCCACTTGTAACGAACCTCTGGCCAGGATAATCCTCAGTCGGGTCCAGGAAGGATCATACAAGACATTTGTATGTTGGGACAAGGAAATATTCGGAAATTTCGCTACTAAGCGGACCCCAACCTATAAAATTGATAAAAGGGATAGAATCGCACAGCTAGGGCGGAGAAAGGGAAGGAGAAGATCCCGACGGAGTCGGTAGGGCGGACTCCGGTGAAAACCTTGGAGGCGGCGAGAGGGAATTCAGTGGCGGCGCCGTGGGTAACAACCTCACGGCGGCTGGGAGAGCGTCTCCGGTAGAGACCGTGGAGCAGCCGAAAAGACTCGGTCTCGGTAAAAATACCGCGGAGCCGACGGGAATAGGATCGTCTCCGGTGAGAACCGTGGAGCCGGGGAAAAGGAAGGCGTAGGAAAGCGCGAGTGGGATGGTGTGGCCTTAAAACCTGGAAAAGAAACTATTTTCCCACCCAAGAGAGAAATGCTGGATTTTTCTGTAGTTATTATCGAGGGCACCTTTTATTGCCGAAAATGGCCACAGGCAAGAAAGGAAAAAAAATAATATTTAATAATAACTAAATATATCTATCGTGGGCCGAGGAACGGAATTTACGGATAGGTGAAAATAAGGAAGGCAGCAGCATATTTTCAGTGTAAAACTTACGTGCCGCTTACGTCGGCCAGGAAAGATCGGAGCCGTGGCTGGACGTAAGACCGGTGCGTATTCGCGGGTCGCGTGGGTACGCGGGTGGTTCGCGGCAGCGGCTTTACCAGCGGCGTGGCGACTGCGCACGGCGAAGGTGGCTGGCGGCGAGACACTCGCGGTAACGGACCCGGGCACCGGCCCTGAGGCAGCAGGCGGCGACTGCGCAGTCGCGCAGAGACTGGCCGGCGTCACGTGTGTGTGTGGCGGCCCACGGGCGGCTGCACCTGCACCGTGGCGGCTGCGCACAGACAGCGGACGGCCTAGCGGGGCACACTCTGGAGCGGGGAACGGGCGCGGGCACCGACGCTGCCGATCGCACTGGCAGGCGGCGGTCACTGGGCGGCTCTGCCGGCGGCGCGGATTCTGCCAATCGCACTGGCAAGTGTCGGTCACTGGGCGGCTCTACCGCAGGCGCGGATTGGCGCGGGCACAGATGTCAAAAATCGATCTATAATTGAAAATTTAAATAAAGATTTTGATTTAACGATGTCCAATGATCGCAATCTTAGCACAACAAAATATACAACTACTATTGATTCAGTATTAACAAGATATATAAATAGACTAGCGGACCCGGCGAACTTTGTCTCGCCCCAATTTCACGACTTCATATAAGTAACCCCATAGTAATACAAATTCATAGAGCTGACCTTCTTATTCGAGTCTTCTCCTAAAATTTGAATTCATACTTAGTTGTAGAATCAAAAAGAAGTGATGACTTCTAAACAAACCTGTCATTGGATTGACCATCTTTATTTTGAAGTGATACCCATCTTCTCCACGACAGAACATCAACGGGTATTGAAGAGCATCATATGACCGAGGAGTCTCATAAACTCGCTGCAATTGGCCATCATCCCGACGCTTAAGAACAATATCGCGTGATTCCACATTCTCGCCAACAATCACCACTGCGACTTCATTGATAGTGGGAGCATTAAATTGTGGTGGTACCAAATAGAGATCTGCTTGACTTGATTCACAACACAGGATAAATAGAATGGATTCGAATTGAATTGAAATGAATGAGTCCTATTGTGAGTGCGTGTTGTGTTTCATAGAGAATGACATTTGGCTTAATGAGTGATAATAAATAAAGCACAAAACGGATTGACAAATTTGGGAAAGTGAAGAAAATTCGAGTCACTCAAATTTTTGACGTATAACATGTATGCATTCTTTGCTTTTATTTCATGTGATTACCTTAAAGAAAGAAAATGGACACAGGAAAGGTAGCCGACGAGACTAAGTTATTTGTATAAATATTGTTGTTTTTGATTTGATGTTATTGTTTCTGTTTTTATGTATATAAAATTTGGTAAAACTGATAACAAAAAATCCGAATGCATTCAATATGGAAACCTAGTATTCTACGAATTCGCACTCATTCAATTCGTTTTTTTTTTTCGTTAGAATGTTGTGCGTCCGAGTCTAGCCGGAACGCACTTACTCACTCAAATTCATTCGATTGAGCATTCTATTTTACTCAAAGCATTTCGAGCATTGTTCATTCGAATTTTGTTTTTTTGCAACTCACCCAGCCCTCTAGTACCAAAGCGCCCGCTCGGTGGTGAATTTGCCCTTGAATCTGAATATTGGGATGCAATTTTGAAAAAATGAGAGTTGTTCATTTTGATAATAGAGAGACGCCACTACCTTATAACTTAGATTGTAGCCTGGTTGATGAACAACCTCGGCTCCAAGTGACGTCATTTGAAAGCATCCGCTATATTTTTGTGCCAGCTTTAGGAAACTGTTTGATTGGGCTGAATTTCCATATAGTAGCGATTACAATGGCTCTGGTGGATGAGCCAAAACGGGCATTTTAATTTTGCCACCTGCACAGCATAAGCCGTGGGTTTCCAATCGAAACTTTAGTGTACTCCGAAGTGACAAAATTACTTATCTGTTTGAGATGGACAATTAGTTACTCCAAGTCTGATGCGCAATTTTATTTTATGAAATACACTGTCTTGCAATGCTCAACTTTAAAATTCGACTTAAATTAAAAATATATTTTCACTATATTATGAATAACTTTTGAGCCGCTAGCGACTTTTCCAGAAGGTTTTCCTTCTGTTCTCTTGCTCAGCTCTTGGTTAACACTATAATTGGTGCTAAGATCGATTTCTGATAATTGTTCGTTTTCAAGATATTTACAAAAATGTGAGGCATTCGCACGCTACAAATATATGTGACTTTTTCGTAAATCAGCTCAAGCCCTGATATCAGCGAAACGTGGCGAAAGATTTTAATGGAATTAATTTTAATACATTATGCAATTCATTATCTTAATAATAGACGTTGTTTGACTTAAAAATACTAAGTAGTTTTTTTTTAAATTGAATTTGAATCTGTGTTGCGCGGGACATTTTTTATCATCAGACTTTGGACGCTGGTTTTTTTATATCCTTGCAGGATATATTAGTTTCAGTCAAAAGTTTGCAACGCAGTGAAGGAAGCATCTCCGACCCTATAAAGTATATATATTCTAGATCAGGATCAACAGCCGATCTCGCCATGTCCGTCTGTCCGTTTCTATGCAAACTAGTCCCTCAGTTTTAAAGCTATCTGAATGAAACTTTGCAGTTAGGCTTCTATATAATCTCACTCGTACATATGTCGGAACAGGCCGGATCGGACGACTATATCATATAGCTGCCAGAGGAACGATCCGAAAAAATTTCCAAAAAAAAATTATAACTTTGTCAGTTGTCAACCAATTTTCACCAAATTTGTTATTTGCCCATTTAGTATTATTTTCGAATTTCGGTTTTAATTTCATGAAAATCGGCTGACTATATCCTATAGCTTCCATAGGAACAATCAGGAAAATAAAAGAAAAAACCATAACTTTGTCAGTTTTCAACATATTTTCACAAAATTTGATATTTAGCCATATTTTATTATTCCTGAATTTCGATTTTAATTTCATAAAAATCGGCTGACTATATCCTATAGCTTCCATAGGAACAATCAGGAAATTAAAGAAAAATTCTTAACTTTGTCAGTTTTCAACATATTTTCACCACATTTGATAGTTACCCATATTTTAGTATTCTTGAATTTCGATTTTAATTTCATGAAAATCGGCTGACTATACCCTATAGCTTCCATAGGAACAATCAGGAAAATAAAAGAAAAAACCATAACTTTGTCAGATTTCAACATATTTTCACCAAATTTGATATTTAGCCATATTTTAGTATTTCTGAATTTTGATTTTAATTTCATGAAAATCGGCTGACTATATCCTATAGCTTCCATAGGAACAATCAGGAAAATAAAAAAAAGCATAGCTTAGCCGTGTTTCAAACCATTGACATCAAATTTGAGATTTGGCAACAAATTATTATTTCAGAATTTTGTTTTTAATTTTTTGTTTAAACTCTGCAAGGGTATACAAACTTCGGTGAGCCGAAGTTAGCTTCCTTTCTGGTTTTCCAATAATGTTACCTTTTTATTTTAGCTAATGTTCTAGATATGCCTGTATGACTTGCTTGTTTTGGATCCTCATGGAATGTACAAAGTATTGCTTCTTTCTCTTTAACATTATTTGATAATAGGGTCACCGGCTTGAGTAGCGCTACTCTTAGAGATGTAATATTTTATTGCCCATTATTTTAAAAGATTCTATTGAGATTCTATTGCCACTTTGAGTTGGCTGATATTAAGTATACCAGCTTCTTTTTCAAGCCTTTGGAAGAACTGACATAAGTCGAGAATTCCATTGGTGTACATATCGCTAACGTCAATTCATGCGATCACTTTTTTTTTCCTTGTTTTAGTAAACATAGTGAATCTGTTATTTGTTCGTACCGCATCATTTACAATGACTTCGTTTACGTTGGGCTTAGAAGCTTTAGTAAGAGTTTGCTTTGCAAATTTACTTATTTTTTTCCATTTCCTGCGCAGGAATTTTTCTGTTTACTTTGATTTCATAAAGTGACTTTTAATATGAAATGATATCATGTTATGTTATTTTATGTTTTAGCTGTTCAATTGTCATTCTTGATAACGCATCGGCTACGTAGTTGTCTTTACCCTTTAGATATTCTACTGTTAAGTTATATTCCTCTAATTCAAGCCTCATTCGTGAGATTTGAGCTTGGATTTATTATCGAAAATAGGTAGGTATGTGATCTGTGGTCTGTTTTGATCTGAAATAAGTTATTGCCCAATGAATTGCTACCAATTCGTGTTCTGTTGTGCTTTTATTACTTTCACCCTTAGTAAACGATCTTGATGCATATGCATCTGGAAGTTGGAGTCAGTTTTTGTGTTGATTTAACATTGCTCCGCAAGCTTGCTTACTTGCGTCTGTTATTATGCGGAACTCTTTGCTGAAATCTGGGTATTGTAATAAATGTGGATTTATTAGTGCCGATTTGAGATTTCATTCGAATGCAACATATTATTTACAAACTCTTGTTATGTGACGGGAATATTCGGCGAAATTTTTAATAAAACGTTTATAATAATTGCAAAAATCAACGAAGCGTCTGCATCATGTGGGACTAGATAGTTTTTGATGACGTCGCATTTTTTGTGGTCAGGGAAGATTCCTTTGTCTATACATTTGTGTCCCAAAAATTGTACTTCATGGTTAAAAAATGAACTTTTTTTCAGGATGTAGTTTCACAGTGTATGTCCTAAATTTCTCAAAAACATCAGTAAGTTTTTTAGGCATATGTTTTTGGAACAACCAATGACTATTAGATCATCCAAGCAAAGAAAAGCTTGATAAGTTTTTAATCCGGAGATTACTATGTCATCATTCTCTGGAATGAATTTGGTCCTATTTTTAAGCCAAATGGTAATCGCGTGAAGCGATATGAACCATTGCTTGTTGAAAAGAACGATATATCACGTGAACTCTCCTCGAGTGTAATTTGATGAAAACCAGAATTTATGTCTAGGAATAAAAAGTATTTCGCTCTTCCTAGTTGATCTAAAATATCGTCAATTCTAGGTAGCGGGAATTTATCCGACAACAGTTTTTTATTCATTTGGCGATAGTCAATTACTAATCGCCATTTTTCTTGTCAGAACCGGGAAGAGATTTCTTCGAAACTAACAAAAGTGGGTAATTATATGGTGATACAGACGATTCGACTGTTTTATTGCCAATTAATTTTTGTCCCTGTACCTGTATATTTCGTCTTTTTGACTTTGAGGATTTCTATAGTTTTTTATATATATTGGTTCATCATCCTCCAATATCAGTTTTTGTTTATACAAATTTTTTGTAGTTATTGATTCGGTTTCTAGCCCGAATATGTCGCTATATTGAGTGCATAGTGTTGTTAGTGTTGTGTGTTAAATTGTGGGGGAACATTTTTCGTTGTTGTGTTGTGATTATACAGATATTTGTTAACTATGTCGTAGTTCGAAAGTGTTTCATATTTTAAATCATTAATATTTACTATTTAATCGGTACTGGTTGTATTTAGTAACCTCGACTTATTCCTTGAATATTTATTATATTATCTTTGCGAATGCATTTAAATGTGTCGGAATTTTATTTTAACAGAGATATTTCTGCACCTGTATCTAATAAGAACACCAGTTCCTTCCCTTTTTCTACGTTTATAATGATTACATATATGTTTTAGCTGAGATTTTTACTGTAGAATACCTAAAGGTTGCTGGGAGTCTCAGAAAGCATTTTGGTCAACTCTCACAATATTGTCATTGTTGTTATTATTGTTGTGGTTTCCTCTATAACTTTCACCACCTCTATTTAAATTGTTGGTCTGGTAATTAAAATTTCGATTATTACCGTGGTTTTGATAAAAACGTTGTTCTGGTAGTTACCGTTGTTCCGATAATTACCGTTGTTCTGGTAATTACCACTACTTACTCTACCACGAAAGTTACCTCTGTAATTATTGCCACGATTTTTTTGTCTTCGGGCGTACAGTACGGTATTAACATTGTCATTTCAGTGCTACATAGCAAATACTTTGCGACGGCATCGTTTATTGCGTTAAAGTTACCAGCTTCGAGGGTTGTCTTTAGTCTGGCATGCTCATAATTTTTAACCATTGTGCTAATGGGTTCCTTTGTACTAAATTTAACGGTATGTTCAGCTGATAAACCTTTATCAACATACAAAACTTCAAGTAGCTTCCGCAGGTTATCGATATCATTTTTGAATTTTACAGCAGTTTTCCCTTTCTGCATTGTCGGATGTTTCACCGACAATAGTGGCTTCAAGTTTTTTCAATTACACAGGTCTACAAAAATTGACCTTAAAAAAGTACAGTGAATAAAACCTTCAGATTGTGAAAGATCTCGGTCTGTATAAAATTCTCACGTACCAATTTTGAGAAAATCGCCCTCAAAGTACCAAAAATGACCTTTTTTGGCACTTTTCAAACGCTAATAACACAGAAACGAATTTGGACTTAAATGAAAGGCCAATCTTTCCCCTTTCAGATTTCAGATGGGTCCTGAATTTAGGACGTCAGGTTCAGGAGCTATATCGCTTTTTCTGAACTGATTTTTGATACCCTTGCAGGGTATATTTGTTTCAGTCAAAAGTTTGCAACGCATTGAAGGAGGCATCTCCGACCCTATAAAGTATATATATTCTCGATCAGGATCAACCACCGAGTCGATCTAGCCATGTCCGTCTGTCCGTCCGTCCGTCTGTCCGATTATATGCAAACTAGTCCCTCAGTTTTAAAGCTATCTGAATGAAACTTTGCAGTTGCGCTTCTATATACTCTCACTCGTACATATGTCGGAACGGGCCGGATGGGACGACTATATCATATAGCTGCCATAGGAACAATCGGAAAAATCTACGAAAAAAAATTATAACTTTGTCAGTTTTCAACCAATTTTCACCAATTTTGATATTTAGCCATATTTTATTATTACTGACTTTCGGTTTTAATTTCATGAAAATCGGCTGACTATATCCTATAGCTTCCATAGGAACAATCAGGAAAATAAAAGAAAAAACCATAACTTTGTCAGTTTTCAACATATTTTCAGCAAATTTGATATTTAGCCATATTTTATTATTCCTAAATTTTGATTTTAATTTCATGAAAATCGGCTGACTATATCCTATAGCTTCCATAGGAATAATCAGGAAAATAAAAGAAAAAATTATAACTTTGTCAGTTTTCAACGAATTTTCACCAAATTTGATATTTGGTCATTTAATATTATTTCCGAATTTCGATTTTAATTTCATGAAAATCTGACAACTATATCCTATAGCTTTCATAGGAACAATCAGGAAAATAAAAGAAAAAACCATAACTTTGTCAGTTTTCAACGAATTTTCACCAAATTTGATATTTTGTCATTTAATATTATTTCCGAATTCCGATTTTAATTTCATGAAAATCTGATAACTATATCTTATAGCTTTCATATGAACAATCAGGAAAATAAAAAACCATAGCTTAGTCGTGTTTCAAACCATTGCCATCAAATTTGAGATTTGGCAACTAATTATTATTTCAGAATTTCGGTTTGAATTTTTTGTTTAAATCCTGCAAGGGTATATAAACTTCGGTGAGCCGAAGTTAGCTTCCTTTCTTGTTTTGCTATGATGTAGCCCTGAACCTAGAACAAATTTTTTGGGAGTTACATCTGAGTCATCACATTTTGTACTGAGTTCCAGGGCTACAACATAACAAAAAAATGGGTCAAAAATCAGTTCAGAAAAAACGATATAGCTCCTGAACCTGACGTCCTAAATTCAGGACCCATCTGAAAAGTGAAAGGGGAAAGATTGGCCTTTCATTTAAGTCCAAATTCAACTTTGGTACACGCGCGGTTTCTGTGTTATTAGCGTTTGAAAAGTGCCAAAAAAGGTAATTTTTGATACTTTGAGGGCGATTTCCTTGGTATTGAATTGGTACGTGAGAATTTTTTTTGATTTTCGAACTAGCAATATACAGACCGAGATCTTTCACAATCTGAAGGTTTTATTCACTGTGTTTTTTCTTATAGACCTGTGTTATTGCCGTAATAGTAGTTTCATTTTGGACCTTGTATAAGGTGGATCCTACTATTTTTGACTTAATTCCTTCAACAGCTAGCCTTTCAAAAGTGCCTTTTGTTATGTTTAC
Source organism: Drosophila anomelani (assembly GCA_035045905.1). Lineage (NCBI taxonomy): Eukaryota > Metazoa > Arthropoda > Insecta > Diptera > Drosophilidae > Drosophila > Drosophila anomelani. The sequence goes on along the minus strand of JAWNOO010000118.1, from coordinate 18,392 downwards.
TAGCTTCAAAGTCGTTACGAATCTTTGAAGATGTATTTTTTGTCCATTAAATTCGCGAATGGCGTTTGATATATCTTTTATGTATGCCCGTTGGGCGGCTATGTCTGCCATAATGTCTCCTATCGTAACCAAAAAACTTAGTAACAAATCCGGTTCTTCTTCTTCCTGTATTTTAGGTATTGTTAATACCACAGGAATAGTAAGATTTTTTAAATCTTGCTCTTCAATTTTGGGATTTGTTGCTAACTCCGCTGGGTCTAAATCGACTCTAACTCTTTTAATTCTTTTGTCTTTATTGGTTGATCATCAGCCAGTTATGTTGATTCCGGTTCATTGTTAGTTACTACTGATAACGAAGTGTTGAGTATATTCGGGACAGATATATCTAAATTGAATTTTTGCTTAATCGATATTAAGTTCACTCGAAGTCTGATAAAAAATTTTGATACTTTGGACCAATGGTCTTGATTTAATTTTTTTGGTTGACCATTTATTAATACTCGTGCTTCATTAAAGCACCTTATTAGTATTCCTGCATGATTCTTGACAGTATACTCCTGAATTTGCGTGTTTTGTGTAAGTGAATTGTATGATTTACCAAAATTGATTTTTACTTAATTTAGTTCCTCATATAACATTTTTTTAAATTTCATTGAGTTCCTCTAACTGTATTTAGTTTAGACAAATTTTCTTTGTTTGTTTTTATACCCTGGACCAAAAGTACAAAGGTATTCTAATTTTGTGCGAGTGCGATTTTCTGTCTGTATGAACGCCTAGATCTCAGACTATAAGAGCTAGTGACACCAAATTTGGAATTTAGACTTCTTATATCTTCACGCAGATCAAGTTTGTTTTAAATTTTTGCTACTCCCCTTTTTGGAGGAGCTATTTGAAAAAAAAGTATATCTCCTAAATTTATAATGGTATGTATACCATATTCAAACCCTTCAAAAATACATAAAAATACACAGATTGTCTAATTCCATTTGCGATCGTGCCATAAATAGAGGAGATGCAAACAAACAACTATACGAATTTATTTAAAATAAAAAAAATGTTTTTATGCCTTGCGACACAATCGAACTCAACCCAAATGCTTACAAAAAAAAACATGTGCAGCTTTATTCACTGAGCTATCGACTTTGTTCTTGGATTTGATTACATTTGCATTTTTGGCACGCATCGGGACACCCGACTGTATGTCCATCTTGTTTATTTGTATTTTATTTGTGGTTTTATTGTAACTTTTGCCAATGCACTATGGGCAAAAATTAAGTTTTTAAGGGATTAATAAGATAGAAATTTAAAATTAGTTTATATACTTTTTAAGATGTAAATTCGGCTTTTGTTGCTTGTTGAATCTGACCACATCTTCATCCCCCGCCCACGCCCCATATATAAATTTGAAGCAAGGATTTAAACAAAATGTTATTTCGGTTGGTAAGACTGTAGTACAATTTCGGTTTTTGTTAAATTTTGACCATGGGTCCATCCACCGCCCACGCCATTTGAAGGCAAAGATTTAAATACAAATTTATTTGTTCATGAATATTTACTAGGCCCTTGATCGCAAAAATGAATGTCCCTGTAAACTTTTTATTAAGATGTTAATTAATTTGCAACCAGATTTGTCACTTGGCGTGCCCTTTTCCAATAATGAAATTTTCATGTTCGGCGAAAGCCACTGGTAATGTTTTTCCTTGAATCCGTCTATTATTCTGTGACATTTCCCCAAATTACTAAGAAAAGCAAAAAACTGCTAAGTTTCTTTTTGACTATTGTGTGTTGACTATCGCTTAATTCCTCGATTCCGGTAATAGTTTGCAAAACAAATCCCATCATTGTTGCCGGTTGTTGTCGATCCAAACAATAAGCAATGTATAGTGACAGAACTCGAACCTCCCGCCCAACCGACCGGGCGCAGCCGTGTGCCGTACGGCACGAACGCGTTCTAGATAGATGCGAGAGAAGAAAAAATAGAATAGGACGAGGAAAAATTTGGATACACTACGAGCAAGTTCTACCAACAATACAGTTTTAGGTTTTTGAAGGCTTTCAATTGTAATCAGTACATAAAACCCTAAAGGGTTCATGTACTTCAAACTCTCGCCTACAGTGGTTAACTCCTAAAGGAACAAAAGTTCTAGATGAAAGCCGGGGAACGTGGAAATTGAGCTGCCCAAGCAGGTAGGGGCTCTCCACATCGCCGTGAATAAGTTTATGTAGAAAGACGACGCCAAGCTTCGTCCTACGGTTAGTTAAAGAAGGTAAATTAATTAGGAGAAGTCTACTAGAGTAAGACTGTAATCTAAGGTTAGCATCCCAGGGTAGGCCACGAAGGGCGAAAAGCAAAAAGTGGTTTTTGACAGATTCGATGCGGCTACTTGGACTCCGAATTGAAGACTCCACACGCACGACCCATACTCTAATATAGGGCGAACTAACGAAGTAAAGAGAGTCTTCGTTACATAAGGAGAATCGAATTCCTTCGACCACATTTTAAGGAATCCAAGCATGGCTCTGGCTTTGTTAACCATACAGGAAATATGTTCTGAGAACGAAAGTTTAGGATCTAGGCGGACACCCAGATCATCAACCATAGTAACTCTTTCCAAAGAGCAATCGTTAAGCATACATATAAGTGGAAACTATTGCCTTGCCTTTAAGGGAAAAAATACCAAAAAACGCCAAATAAAATTTTTTGAAAATAGGTTTTGGGTTAATTTAAGTATTGTAAATAACCACAGAAAGTCATTTATGTAATACTGAAGATCATAAGCCCGAATCATATGTCTCTTTTTTAAGCGTTTATTATGTATTACTTATAACTTGTATAATTTATAAAAACAATTGGCGCACATTATAACGGCACTTATTAGCAATATTCTAACACTTAGTATCCATGTCTACTTTATGTGAATCTATTTTATTAACAATGTTTGTATTGGAATCCACAGTTTTTACGTCTAACATTTTCCTTTTGTCTTTTAGTTCTTGATGTTTGAATATTTTTCCATTTATATTTGGAATTTGATCATGCAGAATCGTTACTCTTAAATCTCTTAAATCTCTCTCTTAAATCGCCACTCTCCAATCGCCCAAAATATATTTTATATAAATGGAACTTACCAACAATTAGCTCAACGGATACGGCACGCCACCGATCATGTAAAAAAACAAGGGGGGTTGCCGCCGGGAGTGCAGGCATTAGTAAAAACTTGAACTTATGGCGCGTTGGGCACTTTTTTGGATAAGCATTTTTTGGTGCGCATAATAAAACAAAAAAGGAAGTCAACTTCGGCTCACCGAAGTTTGTATACCCTTGCATATTATAAATTAAATCAAAATTAAAAACAATATGATATGAAAGAAAGAGAATGAGAATAGAAAACGGTGAGAAATTTACAAAAACATTAAAGTTATGGTTTTTCCAGGTATTTTACTGATTTTTCGTATGGCAGCTATAAGATATAGTCGTCCAATTTTCATAAAATTAAAACCGAAATTTAGGAATAATAAAATTTGGCCAAATCACAAATTTTATGATAACCTATTAAAAAACGGCAAAGTTATGTTTTTTTCACTTATTATTTGGGCTTCGCAGCGGACACTACGGAAATTGCTGGCTGAGCGGCTGCCGTTACCCCAGCGTTCAATTCGGTTACCGAATCTTGTGTTATTCCTGATCTCAGAACCATTGGATTTGGAGCGGGGACCAGGAGCTTTGCGCGTCCAGCGCGGAAAACAGGTCATTCACTTTGCGAAAAGTGGCCATAATTTCATTAAATCCACTGGTCTGACGCAAGAAGGATGATTATGAGCAGCAGAAATCACAAGAACGATGAGAGCACTTAACCGCTTAGATCCATCTAAAAGCAAACTACACTCAAGCGGGGCAGAAAAATAAAAACTGAATAAGTATAAAAAACAAGAAAGAAAGCTAACTTCGGCTCACCAAAGTTTGTATATCCTTGCATATTACAAATTAAATTAAAAGCAAAATTCTGAAATAATAAAAAGTGCTGCCTACTTAGGGGCGTCCGCCACGCCAGGGATAAGATATAGTCGTCCGATTTTTATAAAATTAAAACAGAAATTCAAGAATAATACAAAGTGGCCAAATCTCAAATTTGATGAAAATATGTTGAGAAACAGCCAGGTATCAAATTTGATGAAAATATGTTGAAAACTGACAGTTATAATTTTTTTTTAAAGATTTTTCCGATGGTTCCTATTGCAGCTATATGATATAGTCGTACGATCCGGCCCGTTCCGACTTATGTACGAATTAGAGTATATAGAAGACTAACTACAAAGTTTCATTCAGACAGCTTTGAAACTGAGGGACTAGTTTGCATATAATCGGACAGACGGACGGGCAGACGGACATGGCTAGATCGACTCGGCTGTTCATTCTGATCAAGAATATATATACTTTATAGGGTCGGAGATGTCTCCTTCACTGCGTTGCAAACTTCTGACTGAAATTATAATGCCCTGCAAGCAGGGACCGTAATTATTATAATTTTTTAAATAAAAATTATAAAATAAAAATTATTTGTTGATTTTTATGACAAAAATTAAAATATAATTCTTACATTTGATTATTATAATAATAATTAGGATTAAGAATTATGTTTCAATTTTTATAAAATAAATCAAAAATAAAAATTATAATTCAATTTTTATTATAACAAGAAAGGAAGCTAACTTCGGCTCACCGAAGTTTGTATACCCGAGCAGAGTTTAAACAAAAAATTAAAAACGAAATTCTGAAATAATAATTTGTTGCCAAATCTCAAATTTGATGGCAATGGTTTGAAACACGGCTAAGCTATGGTTTTTTTATTTTCCTGATTGTTCCTATGGAAGCTATAGGATATAGTCAGCCGATTTTCATGAAATTAAAATCAAAATTTAGAAATACTAAAATATGGCTAATTATCAAATTTGGTGAAAATATGTTGAAATCTGACAAAGTTATGGTTTTTTCTTTTATTTTCCTGATTGTTCCTATGGAAGCTATAGGGTATAGTCAGCCGATTTTCATGAAATTAAAATCGAAATTCAGGAATACTAAAATATGGGTAACTATCAAATTTGGTGAAAATATGTTAAAAACTGACAAAGTTATGAATTTTTCTTTTATTTTCCTGATTGTTCCTATGGAAGCTATAGGATATAGTCAGCCGATTTTCATGAAATTAAAACCGAAATTCGGAAATAATACTAAATGGGCAAATATCAAATTTGGTGAAAATTGGTTGACAACTGACAAAGTTATAATTTTTTTTTGAAAATTTTTCGGATCGTTCCTCTGGCAGTTATATGATATAGTCGTCCGATCCGGCCCGTTCCGACATATGTACGAGTGAGAGTATATAGAAGCCTAACTGCAAAGTTTTATTCAGATAGCTTTAAAACTGAGGGACTAGTTTGCGTAGAAACGGACAGACGGACAGACGGACATGGCTAGATCGACTCGGCTGTTGATCCTGATCAAGAATATATATACTTTATAGGGTCGGAGATGCTTCCTTCACTGCGTTGCAAACTTTTGACTGAAACTAATATACCCTGCTAGGGTATAAAAATTAAAAATAAAAGTTATGATTCAATTTTTATTATAAAAATTGAATGCGAATAACTTCTATACCGAATGGATTATTAAAAAACGGTTAACATATTTGTGATCTGTGATGCAGTACCTTTCAAATGATGTATCGAATGTCCTTAAAGGACATAATCCAGGATTCCTCAATAATTAAATTTATTTATTTATATTTATACTGTGAGTCAACCATGTAAAAGTGCACATCGGGTTTCTTAAAATTCTTTCACTTTTATAATTTTCTGGATGTACGTCCTGCAAATGTCTTTTCAAATTTGTGAAGTAGGACCCTTTAAAGGTACGACCACAAATTTTACATTTAGACACATTATCGACTGATGAAAAATTAAAAAACTCGCGGACAATTAAATCTGTTTTTCGACCCATCACAATCAGCACTCAAATTAAATGAAAAAAAATCAAAGTTAGGTTGATGCTAATCGAAGCGTTTCTTATCGCAAAACTAACAGTGTTCATTTAATGAACTTCATTACAAAAGGAATACTCGAATATGTAAATTATGTGAAGAAACATTTTTAAACAATGGCATCTGCAGTGATAATAAAGGTCCTTTGTTTGTCAATAATACCGCAACATAATATAAGTAGCAGAAAGCAATAAATAAATTTAATTATTGAGGAATCCTGGATTATGACCTTTAAGGACATTCGATACATCATTTGAAAGGTACTGCATCACAGATCACAAATATGTTAACCGTTTTTTAATAGTCCACTCGGTTTAGAAGTTATTCGCATTCAATTTTTATTTTCAATTTTTATAATAAAAATTGAATCATAACTTTTATTTTCAATTTGTATAATAAAAATTGAATTATAATTTTTATTTTTGATTTATTTTATAAAAATTGAAACATAATTCTTAATCCTAATTATTATTATAATAATCAAAAGTAAGAATTATATTTCAATTTTAAAATATAAATCGGAAATAAAAGTTTATCGTGTTTTCGGATTCTTCGTTAAAAAATGGTATGTGTTTCCTTTTCCCACTCCCCGCAAAGGCTTTTTTGTCCTTCAATTTTTTTGAACTCATAATTCTTATTTGCGGTCCCTGCCTGCAAGGGTATAAAAAGGGCCAAATCGATCGGATCAGTAGATTTTCTGTAATCGGGTACACCGATTAGGAAAATGCTACTTTTCAGGAGAGCGCTTCAAAGTTTTGTGAGCACATGTAGTACACACTAAGCGACCTCCATTAAATTAACTATAACTTTGTTGATTTTAATTTGATCAATTTAATCAAACTTTTGCACAATATTCTTTACACGTTGTGCAATTGTAATAAAAAATAAAAAAAAAATTCGAAAAAAAAATTAAAAAACTTTACTTGCATTAATTTGGTTTACATTTCAATTTGCATTCATTTCATATTCTTATATTTATTATATTTATTTAACAAAAAACCGAAAAAAAATTCTGCTTCAACAGCTACACAAGAACTTTGAAATGGAGTTCACAATAGAGGTCTGCATGAATACAGTCAAAGCAGCATTTGGCACTCTCACTTAAAGTTCTGACTGACTGAGTGAGGCATTGAGTAAAACGGATTTGGTTAATGTGGTAAAGGCATAAGTAGAAAATTAACCATATCCGAACGGCGAAGCAATGCACAAATGAGTTTCACGAGTTCACATATGTACATATGTAATTCATTTATTTATTTTATTTTTCAATTACAAAATGCAGAAACATAATTTTGTTAATAGTATCTGCATTATTAGCAATAATTCATCGTTTTTCTGTTATTAAATTTCTAGCATCAGAAAATGCTCTTTCAGATGCCGAGCTGCTTGCAGGAATACAAAAAATTGTGCAGCTAGTTTTATATAATAAAGGGAAAATTCACCCTATTTGCTGCTCTGCTGCTTCTGCTCTGCAAACAATCAACGACAAGAATGCCACAATTTTATCCGAGTACTCGAAACATTCACTCTGCTTTTACTCATTCTATCCATTCCGCTTTGGTTTGAATTCCAATCATTCCACATACAACGAATACAACGCTAACCAGTGCGCAACTCACTTTGTTGAAAGCGTTTTGGCACGCCAAATTGTGAGTCTTGCTTGTTGTACTCAAATAACCGAAACTTTTGAGTGCACTCGTGCAGACCTCTAGTTCACAAACGCAGATATTTTGGTAATTTTGAGATTTTATTTCGCACAGGGAAAAACTGCTGCGAAATCTCGCAGACAGATTATTGATGTCTTAGGAGATAACAAACTTTTGATTCAAACCGCCGAACAGTGGTATAGTCCGGACATTGCACCAAGCGATTACCATCTGTTTTTGGCCATGCAAAATTTTTCGATGGACAAAAATTGAGTTCAAGGGAGGATTGTGAAAATCGAATCGCCGAGTTTTTTGCCAGTAGGGACAAGAACTTCTTCAGGAGAGGCATATACAAGTTACCATCAAAATGGCAGAAAATCATCGAAGACAACGGTACATATAGCACTTAAATCTGACAATGCTAACTATGTTAAAATCGTCGTCAAAAATCAATAAAGAAACCGGTATGTCATTACCAAACAACCTATATTTTTTGCTTCAATTGTAAATTGTTTAATCCATTTTTGACTGATCCCCGGGTGGCTTATGGGAACAAAGGGTCTACCAAGCGATGCACCCGGAACGGCCAAAGGACCTGTTTGTGAGGAGGCATAGATGCCTGGCAGATAGTGCATAAACTATTGCCTTTGGTTGTCGCAACTAGCACTTGGAACTAGGTGGACGGTTTGGGTGGTTGAATGAGGGTCTGAAGACACAGCGACAACCTCTGAAGCATGAGTAAAGCTTCTGTATGAGGTTGAACTCTTACTGATTTTATTGATGAAACTTAACAGTATTTATAGCTACAAAAATGCTTATGTTAACAGAAATAACTTGTAATGAATGGTGTGGGTTACTGTGAATGTGTGTTATTGCTAGCTACTGAGACCAATTCCCCAGCTAATTACCTCATATCAGTAGACTATGCAAATTCGCGTGGCTTGGTAATGTGATACTTTATTTACGATTACTGCATATTGCTGCGACTGAGGAGTTATACATCATTGTTATTTTGGATTATTGCTTATAATTAAATAATGCTGCGACTGAACATTCTCCCGGTCGTTGAACAAGTGTTCAACCTTCGCTAAGGTCGAACGAAAAACTTCGTGGGGTAGGTTCTGGTGGTGGTTGTTCCGTGTTCTGCCTGGGTTCGGGTGTCCGGCGTATTGGTGTCCATTTGCCGACCGTTCGTCTGCAATGCCTAATAGTATTGACATTGCTAGGGCCACATAGGCAGCTATTTGATGATGCTGAGGAGTGGTGATTTGATCCTTCCAGTTGGTCTTTTTCAAAGTGGCCAACTGATGCTGCAATGCGCCCAGTTCCTCCAAGCTGACTTCCTTGGCTGTAGTTCCTTGGACTGGCTCGGGGGCTTGGACTGGCTCGGGTGTTTCCTTTAGGCTAGTTTCTGGGATATTGCCAAAACGAACATATGTCGCCTTCGTTTCGCTGACCATGGTACTAAATGTGCTCACGCTAATTTTTGAATTGCGTGCAGTGCAGCCTGGGGCAAGTGATATCAAGCCTGTTCCATTCAAGTGCACTGTGAACGAAATTCCGTTGCACACCGCTTAAAGTTCTATGGGGCTGTGTGTGGCAAACATCCATCTGTTTCACTGATGCGTTGTTGACCGCAACAGATCGGATCTTGATTGGGTGATCTCACATATAGTTTCAGTTTTGTTGTTAAATAACTGAAATTCACACCGATTTTCCACGGTGAATGTGGCTTGATGGTTGAAACATATGTGCTCGTCGTGGGCAGCTCTAGACACTGTTTAAACTCGTCCCTTGTCAATCCCATGAACTGATCTCTATGGGCATTGACGGCTATGATTTCAGTTTTTAGATTAAATTGCTGCCAGCTTCCTGCCTTCCATGTCAGAATAGTCATGATGCGGAACACTTCCTGCTGTGTTATGGATACCAGGGGTAAGGGTATTTTGAAGATGACATGGTCGCTTGTTGTGGTGCCTTCGACATGCATGATCTTATAAAATTGAATGACATTATCCGATGATACGGGCAGCAGTTGATCTATTGGAATATGTTCCCCGATCTGATCTAGTTGCTCCCTTAGTTGCTTGGGAGATACTAGTATCGGACTAATAGTTTGATGGCGAATGTCAGTGAGCACATTAGCTATTTCACTCTGCATCCTCTGCATTCCAGTTACTACCAGCGTTAGTTGCGATGTTAGGACCATGAAAGTTGTAGGAGGTCACCATTGTACTGCCTAGAGTTCTGATACGGTCGTTGGTGGCTGAACTGCTCTTCCTGGCTATATTTATCGTAGGGTCCAGAATTGATGTTTGATTTTTTTAGAACCTCATTAACACGTCATCGTTGGATTTGAACTCTTTTATCACTTTGGACATGTCGTCGGCATATCTTGAATCCAGAACGCTAAATAATGAGTTTGCCACATTTCCGAGTATATCGAGTGGTGATCTTCGTTGCCGAGAATGATTAATCAATTTATTTCCTGATTGTAACTCGCCGTGTATATGTTGAAAATGTTCATATAACAATGACGTTCTGTAGTTCTGAACATTTGTGTTTTAGTTCCGCTATCCCGGTAGCCAATATTCCCATGTCGCTCCAATATGGCTTCAAGTCGTAATATACAATTATCGTTCATTCTGAAAGTGCCATTCTGGAGGTGCCGAGTCGCTCGTAGAATATTCCTGGCTGTCTTGCAAACGGGGTTACGTTTACTGATTGTCCCATTGCTAACGGTAGTATGAGTAGCATTGCCAGCAATGTTGGGAGGATCGGTAAGAACATCTTCTTTTTCTGCGTAGTGATCTTCTGCCCGCGCTGCGTCCTCACCGGAGCTGTGTGGACGTTTTGTGGCTGTGGCTGATACCAGTAGCCGTTTTGCAGATTTTACTGCAACTTCCCATAGGCCGCCAAAAGATTGTGCCCGAGGCGGTATAAACTTGAATTCCACCTGATTATCGCTGCATTGGTTTATGATCCGTGTTTGGGCATTTTCTGTGAAGATTGTTTCTTCTAACGCCTTCAATTGGTTGTTGGCACCGACAAAGTTTGTTGCGTTGTCACAATGGATGGTCTGACATTTTCCTCGTCGTCCCAAAAATCGTCGAAGAGCGGCTAGGAACGCATCTGTCGTCAGGTCACTTACTAGCTCCAGATGTTCTGCTTTAGTGACAAAACAGCAAAACACTGCAATAAAAGCATTATCTGGTCCTTTTCAACGGATATTATGATGGATCCAAATGCGGCCGCAGTAGTCGACTCCAGAGTTGAAGAACGGCCGAGCCTTTTGCACTCGATCAACCGGTAGATTACCCATGATCTGTGCATCTGACACAAGTGTGGATGATGCTCCTGGCCATCGTTTTGTCATTAAGAATCCGACATTGCTGTCTAGCTATGGCCCTCAACGCTTGGGCTCCGCAGTGCATGTTCTCTTCATGCGTCTCTCGTAGCAGCATCTTCACAATTGCATCATTTTACGGGAGCAATATCTGATGTTTTGTGTTATATGGAAGGTTAGATTCTTCCAATCTCCCTCCGACTCGGATGAGTCCGTCAGTTCCGATTATCGGAGACAAGGAGATGATTGAGCTTCTTTTGTCCACTGTCTTGTGGATGTGAAGCTGTTTACGTTCAATACCAAATTCAATTTATTGAATGGTGCCTAGGATGATTGTCCTAGCATGAGTCAATTCAGCTACACTCATTGTGGTTGTAGGAGCTCGGTTCCGTTTTTTACAAAAACGCATCATATATGCTATAATGCGTTGTAACTTATGGAAGGAGTTGCTGTGGTTGCAGCTGTATAGCTCGCTTCCCAGTGGATCTTGGCATGTTGGCAAACTTACTTGCTTCACTCTACGTTCTAGATCAATGGGAGCGATGGACGGTACTTTTGACCACTTGTCTCGAGAGCCGTGCAGAAACAGAGGTCCATATAGCCAAAGGTTGTGCTCTGCTAACTTGCTTGCGGAAATTCCCTTTTGATAGTACGTCTGCTGGGTTATTTTTTGATAACACATGACGCCATTGAGATTGCTGTGTCACAGCTTGCATTTTTGCGATCCGATTTGTTACAAACGTGTGGTATGATGATGCGGATGCATTTATCCAGGACAGGAGCGTGTGTGGTGTCGCTGAGTACGGTCGTGTCGCGGCGGTGCTCCCGCGTACAGTGCGTGCCACACGGGTTGTAGCAGGGCCCCGCGCGTCTCGCGGCGCAGGCCAGCAGAGGGAACCAGCCGGGCGCACTTACCCGAAACGGCAGGTCCTGGATGTCCACGGAGGAGTCGCTAAATCCGTTTCTTTATCCTCGGGGAGCCGGGCCGGCGGTGAGAGTGGTGAGAGTATTTCCTTTACTTTCCCCAGCGGTGTTGTTGTCCCACAGCGAGAAATTTTCTCTCGAGATCGAATGTGGCTGCCCCTGCGGTATCTGCCAGTCACGTCAGCTGTCCGCACGATCAGCTGTGACCAGTGCTGGTCAGGGTCGGTTTCTTTGTTCCCCGATCTGGCCACCCCTATTGCCAACAGGGGGCGCGCCATGGAGTTCTACCGGAAATGCTGGCGCCCCGAAACTCCAGCATCCGGAGAACTGTGAATTGCTAAGTGCTACGACACGCACATGCGATCTTTCGTATGCAGGGGATAGCATACTTTTTCGGGCTGCTGCTCCTAATCCCTTGGCAATGGGATGGTGGAGGCGGAGGGATCGGGTGGGAACCCGATTCCAAGGCTGGCACAAGGGGAAAGTAGGTGGTAAAGGCCGTGGAGCTGGCTAACAACCAACCCCACCGCCGTGCGGTACACCTCAAAAACGGGGCTCTGGTGACCGAGCAGGAGCGGTATAACTCCCACCTGCCTAGTCATGGGGAAACTCCTGACCATCGAGGGACCCCAAAGCAAAGTGCACACGCCCCCTCCCTAAACCTCCTCGTAGCGGCTGCTCCTCATTGAGGCGGCTACGTGATCTGCGTCTGCGCCATAGTGGCCGGCAGAAGAGCTACGCCCGGCAGCGGGCTCCAGCTGCACCCAAACCAAATCCAGGCAGCGTCTGACCCACATTGGGCGGCTGCCTGGTCTGCGTCTGAGCCACAGTGGCCGGCAGCTTAAACCCCACCTGGCAGAAGGTATAAAATGCAGCCCCTGCATTGGGCAAAAATGCAACCAAAAAGGAATGTCTTCGAATAACGAAACTACTCCAGGTGGCAACCACATATGTGGAAATCCACCCGCGGGAGATCCCGCGGCTAGGGCATGGAGTCTGGAGGCCCTAAAAAACATTCCAAAACGCACTGACGTGGCGGTGGCTGACTTGGCCGCCACTGAAGTTACTACGCCAAGCCTAGAAAAGGAGGGAAACGACGGTCCGCTGGCCTTCAGGAGAAGCAGCAGGACCATGAGATCCCCGATCCGCCCTGCCAACAAAGCTGCAGAGCCGATTGGGAAAGAAATTCCCGACACCCAAACCCCGAAAAGGACAAGGGATGCGGTCAGCCCGGCGGGCTCCCAGCGAAATACCCCGCCAAAAAAGAGTAAGGCATCTCAATGCCTCCTGAACATCTCGGAGATGGGCAGGATTTTGGACGAGGTCCTTGCCGAGATCAATGAGAAGCAGGTCCGTCACATCACCCTTGTGATGAAGACCAAGCTAGGACGCCTGAAGGACCTCCAACTGGACATCGGCGGCTGGCTGAACTCCACTCGGGAATCTGAGGAGAAGGATAGCCCGGAGAGGGGAACGATGTGCCCAAACTGCACAGCCAGTAGTGGCAACGCGGCACTGAGCACCCGGAGCCAGCAGGACAAAGAGCAGCAGACTCCGAAAGTCTGGAGCAAGGAATGCGCCACGCAGACGGACGCCTCTGCTATCCCGACCATCTCGGAGAATGAGCCATCCAGGACCGGCGGCAGCTCAGCGAGCCTTATGCGTCAGCGGCGGGTCCCCTCTCCTGCTGCAACTGCGGAGAGACCCCCCGCTGCGCCGGGAAGAACCCCAATCCCGCCGAAACCCAGGGCAAACAAAGCGCCCCCGCTGACGGCGGGCCCAAGTGAAGGCCAGGAGCGAAGCGCCTGGAGCACCGTGACCAGGAAGAGGGAACGTAAGCGAAAGTCACTCCCGGACCAGCAGCTAGCGGTGCTGGGCAGCTGTGTAAACAAGGTACGCCGCACCGCAAACGGGAACCTGCTTCTAGAAGTGGCCAAGACCAGCTCCGAGAGCGCGCAGTCCATGCGGACGTGCATAGCGAAGGTGCTGGGCGATGAGGCGGAGGTCAGAGCCATGTCCGAGGATTCCAAGGTGTCCATCCTGGAGATTCCGGAGCTGGACGCGCTAACCAAGGAGCCCGAGCTGGTGACAGCGATCGCAGAGCAACTTAGGATCGATAGGGACAAGATCAGAGTGCGGAGCATCCGCCCTGGCTATGCGGGAACGCAGACGGCTGTGATCAGCCTTCCCGGCAGCCTGGCAAAGACGGCACTAAGGAGCGGCGTGCTTCGCGTAGGCTGGTCCTCATGCTCGATTAGGGAGCGGAGTGGCCCACCAAGGTGCTACAGATGCCTGGAGACGGGGCACCTGGCAAGCAACTGCAAAAGCCCTATGGACCGGAGTGGGTGCTGCATAAAATGCGGCGAGCGGGGGCACAAGGCTCTCAAGTGTCCCAATGCAGGGAAGTGCTACATATGTGCTTCGTCTGGGAAGAATGACACAAAGCACCAGGTTGGAGGCAAGAATTGCCCGTCCAGGGGTAGCAGTAGTGGGGCCGAACAGCGCAAACCAGCATGCAATTGATCCAGATAAACCTGAATCATTGCAGGGCTGCGCAGGACCTGCTCATGCAGACCGTGCGTGATACCAACGCGGAGGTGGCGCTGCTCAGCGAGCCCTACAAGGCCGCTAGCGCACACGGATGGGCCTCTGACCTCTCTGGTAAGGCGGCCATATGGATATGTGGTGGAGGACCTGCCCAGCTGTCCAATGTCAGGTCGGCAAACGGCTTTGTCCGCGGGAAGCTGGACGGGACGTGGGTATACAGTTGCTACCTGGCTCCCAGCCTCACCCTGGAGGCGTTCAGCATGGTCATCGACGAGCTTGCCACCGACATCAGAGGCCGACGTTGTAGTTGGTGGAGACTTCAATGCTTGGGCCCTAGATTGGCGCTCGCCGTCGACAAGTCCCAGAGGTCGCGTCGTCGTGGAGTCCTTCGCTACGCTGGACATTGTGCTGCTCAACGAGGGCTCGCAGCAAACATTCAACAGAGCAGGAGCGGGGTCGATCATCGACCTGACGTACGCGAGCAGCTCTCTAGCCCGCCAGGCAACGTGGAAGATCGGCGACTTCTATACTGCCAGCGACCATGAGACCATCCTGGTCACACTTGCCGTGAGGGTGCCGGGGAGAGCGGTGCTGCAAAGCTCACAGCTAGCGTTCCGGCAGGACACGTTCAGTGCGCAAGCCTTCGCGAGCGCCCTTGACGGGCTTTGCATCGATGACGTAGGAGATGCAAATGAGGCCGCGGATGAGCTGGCAGAAGCCGTCGACCGAGCATGCAACGCCAGCATGCAGAGGCGGAAGGTCTACCGCAGACACCATGCCCCTGTCTTCTGGTGGAACGATGACATAGCGGAGCTGCGCTCCGCCTGTCTGCGTGCCTGAAGGCAGGTCCAGAGAGCCCGCAACTCGCCGAACCTGCGGCAACGCAGCGACACTTACCGGGCAGCGAGAAAGGCCCTGAAGCAGGCTATTCGCGCTAGCAAGAAGGAGTGCTTCCTCAAACTCTGCGACGACGTGGAGCAGGATCCGTGGGGCGGCGCCTATAAAAAGGTCGTCAAACGGGTAAATGCCGGAAACAATTCGCCAACGGACCCGGAAGTCCTCGAAGGCATTGTTCGGATCCTTTTCCCAGAAGGGCGGCCACTCAACTTCCCGTCGAGCATCGGCTCCGGGGAGGTCTGCCCTGCCACGGAGCAAGAGGTCCTCGGGATCGCGAGGATCCTGCACAACAAAAAAGCGCCAGGCCCCGACGCGGTTCCGAACAGGGCAACAAAGCTGCTGATAGCGTTGCACCCGAAAGCGGTCGCTGACCTGTTTAATAAATGCCTTCGCGAGGGTATCTTCCCCAGCAGGTGGAAGCGCCAAAAACTGCTGCTCCTCCCCAAGCCGGGCAAGCCAGCAGGAGAACCCTCCTCCTACCGCCCCATCTGTCTGCTGGACACGATTGGGAAGGTATTCGAGAAGGTGATCGCCTCCAGGCTGGAGGCAGCGATCGAGCGCGCAGGCGGATTGGCGCCAAACCAGTTTGGCTTCCGCAGAAAGAGGTCGACCCTGGACGCCATCGAAAGCGTTAAAAGCCTGGCTGAAAGCGCTATTGCAGGCACGAGATGGAGGAACGGCACGAAAAAGTATTGCCTAGTCGTGACCCTGGACATCCGGAATGCCTTCAATTCGGCAGACTGGAGGAAAACGCTGGAGGCGCTGGAGGCCTTTAACATCCCCGGCTACTTGCTGCGAATCGTCCGCGGTTACTTCCCATATTCTCATCCTGGACACCGCCCGGGGTCCCAGAACGCACTCGGTCACGGCCGGAGTCCCGCAGGGCTCCGTTCTGGGCCCACTACTCTGGAACGTGATGTACAACGGGGTGTTGAACCTCCCGCTACCGCCGAGCGTCTCCATAGTCGGTTTCGCCGACGATGTGGCGCTGGTCGTGACCGAAAAGGAGCTGGCCGCCACCGAGGCAGCGGCTAACAGCGCGATCCTGGCTGTCGAAGCGTGGCTCGCCGTTGCTGGTCTCGAGCTGGCCTCACACAAGACTGAGGCGGTGCTTATCTCGAGCAGGAAGCGGGTCGAGACGGCAGAAATACGGGTTGGCGGGCTGCCCATCACCTCGCAGCGTGCGATCCGGTACCTGGGGGGTCCTCCTGGACACCCGCCTCTCATTCAGGGAGCATCTAGCGTTTGTGAATGAAAAGACCAGTCATACAGCCAGAGTGCTGTCGAGGATCATGCTAAACACCCGAGGCCCCAAGCAGTGGAAGAGGAAGCTGCTTTCTAACAGGTCACGTCCGAGCTCATCTACGCAGCCCCTGTTTGGGCGGAGGCTTGCAGCGGAAAAAGCTACATGCGTGGCGTGGAAGCAACCTACCGCCTGTGTGCGCTGAGGGTAGCTAGCGCCTTCAGGCCAGTCTCCGACGACGCGGCCCTGGTCATCGCGGGGCTGGTGCCGCTGAGCTGAAGCGAGAGAATCCCGTCTCACTCGGGCTGACCCAGGACCAACCAGCCGCGATGCCGGACTGGCTGCCAGACGTAGGAGCATCACCAGGTGGCAAGCATCGTGGGACAGCTCAACCAAGGGACGCTGGACCCACCGAATGATACCAGACATCAGCAACTGGGTAAGCCGAAGGCACGGCGAGGTAGACTAATACCTAACGCAAATACTCAGCGGACATGGGTGCTTCCGGAGCTACCTGAAGCGCTTCGGACACGAGGAGGAGGACAACTGTCCAGCCTGCGGTGCCGGGATTGTGGAGGACGCCCAACACGTCCTGCTCGATTGCTACCGCTTCCACCACGAGAGGGAGGAGCTGGTAGCCGGCGTCGGAAGAACAGTCACGGCCGAAAATCTCGTGCCGACCATGCTCGAGAGTAAGGAGCACTGGGACGCGGCAGCAAAATTCGCTGCCAGCGTGCTAAAATCGCTGCGTTCTCTGGAGAGGACGCGGAAGGAGTAGTGCGGAATAGGAGGCCTGCCGCTCGCGCGAAGCAATGCTTGGCGGCGGTACCGCGCGATCTCGGGCTTTCTTTCTTTCTGCCCCTCTTCCATAAAGTCTACGTATCCTTTCCAGGACTTCTGATGTCGTTCGTCGTTCTAAAGCCAAGAATCTATTTGTTGCTGTTCTCTGAGATGCCCCCCAGGGCTGAAGTTCCTTCAAGAGAATGAAAGTTTTACGATGAATTTTCCATCTATTGCAACCTGTAGATTTGCTACGAAATGTGGTTCGCAGTGAGCTTCAATTGGAGATCGAGCCTTTTCTTTGGTATCTAGATTCTCTAGTGTCCAAAATCCCTCTAGTAACGTATCAACCTCCTCTTCGGTGGTTGCCGCTGCACAGCATGCCACTGCGTCGTGCTCAGCAGGAATTCTCCCGGCCACAATCTGTATTCTGGAGGATTGGGCCTCCCGGCTTATCAGCATTTAATTTGGCAGAAGCAAAGAATAATAATGCTCTGCGCCGATAAGAATGTTAATTTTTCCTGGTTTTCAAAGTTTGGATCGGCCAGGGTGACGTTGTTCGGGATTTGAATTTGTGACGCAATTAATTCATGAGCTGGTTGATCAGCTATGATATGCGGCAGCACAAAGGCTTCTACTTGTTGAGCAAAGTCGTTGTGCATTGATTTCATGAGAACGTTTGCTCTAGCTCAGCTGGTTTTTGGGTTGCCTCCAATGCCCTCGATGCTTAATGTTGCATTGTGGAGCTTTAATGACAACTTTGAGGCCATTCGTTCAGAGATCAGATTAATTTGTAATCCTGAGTCTAGCAAGGCTCGGATTGTGGCCACCTGACCATTGCTTGCTCTGACCAATACCTTGACTGTGGCCAACAAATTGTAGCTTCTTGCTGCTCCTACAGAAGGTGTTTGTGCAGCAATGTATGGTGTCTTTTATCGCATCTAAAACACATACGGCCCGGCAATCCTTTG